>SKCR01005740.1:0-25550 GCA_019454045.1 Zanthoxylum bungeanum | reverse complement strand
GGACGCTCGGTTTGGACTGGTTTGGACTCCACCATTTTCGGCCATGTGAGACTCCATTGAAGCTCAAAGCTTCAAGCTTCCTTGCTCAAAGAAGAAGCTTCCCTATCACCTATGTATGCCTCCTAGAGTGTGCTAGCACAAGATTTAGCAACAAAAAATGGTCATCTTTCTTTCCATTGCTCGGCAGAAAACGCAACAAGAAGAAGAAGAAGTCTGATGCCTAAATCGTGAAGGAGAGAAAGAGAGGGAGATGAGAGAAACCGTATGCCCTTGCATGTGAGAGAGAAGAAAATGATAAGTTTATATATTTTAATTTTATTTTCAAAAAAACAAAATAAATATATAAATCATTATCAAATATTTTTTAAAAGTAAAAAGCAAAAGTCTAATAATGCTTTTCTACTTTTCACACATCATATCTACTTACTTTAAGTCATATCACATCACTTTAATAAAGTGACATGTTGTCAAGTCACATCACTCAAAGTGACAATTGATTTGACGCATGATGTGACAAACGATTTGACGCTTGATGTGACTCGCGAGCCGCGCTCGAATTCGAAATGCGAATGCGCTCGCAATCACTCTCGGGCTCGGGTTCGCTAATTCCAAATTAACGAATTTTCCGTCGCGTCGTAATTAAATGATTACGCCTAGCGAATTCACTATTCACGTCGCTAACGAATTAATTCTAAATTAATTCGTTCGCCCGAATTAAAATCTATTTTAATTCCGCGTCGAAATCCAATTTCGATTAATATATCGAATATATTAATTTTATCGATTAATTCCAAATTAATCGTTCTCTCTCTTTAATTAATATTTATCCCAGATAAAATGTCTCCACAATTAATCCCGATTAATTTTCTCTCTCATCGAATTAATCCCAGATTAATTCTATCCTCTCTTCCAATTAATCCCAGATTAATCAAAGTGCGAGTTAATACGTCATCGGTGAATCTTCAGGAAGCGACCCATGAGATCTCCGGATATGTTGGCAGTAAATACGATCGTCGGACTGTCCGAACACGTAAGTACCTCGTACTACGTTTATATCGATTTACAAGACAAGGTTGGCTTCTAGCAAAGCGCCATGCCTACCCAATTCTCCAGAAATATTCTTACAGGAATATATAGATCTGTATCAAGCGTAGTATACCGTAGTATTGTGTATATTGGCCCAGTATCGGATAATCACGTGCTAGGGCTGGGGCTGGATAAGTGTCTGCCCCGTCCGAAACACATGTCGGATGTCTGGTATCATAGTCTCTATAATCGGATATACATGACCTGGTCACAATATCCCGATTGGTTGCGCAACACTCAAGAGCACTAGTACCGTATCCTGCGTGACATCATCTCCAAATGACTGAAGTGACACTTCCATCTTGACATCACACCCAATACACTACGATTCTCTGATAAACCCAGAAGTGGTGTACACAGAACCGGTTAAAGCCCCCCTACCACCAAGACCAAAGTTTATCGATTATCGTAAGTATTAGCGATGCAAGTCTCAGGTTAAGACTATACACACCTACCTCGATTTCGGCCTCCCATAGACACATAGTCATAATACCAATGGGATTCCGAGGGGTCTATCCAGAGCGAAGCTGTTTCCCGTACCATCGGTGATGAACACGACCTCCTATCGCACTTGCATAAGTATCCAATACTTATATATATGAGAACTATGCCGTTGTGCCCTCACAAACGCGCACAAGTGCAATACTAGCCTATTCCGCATTATCGATGTCCAGTCTCGATAATACTACGGCTAGGGATATTTAATGATTAAACCTTCGGGGACTGATACTGTCTCATATCATTCTCAGTCCAGGTACTAATCATAGGGACCTCTCTTCATTTATATATCTATGGTGATCTAATCACAAATGATGAGAGTGCAATTTCCTTGTCACATAGTTAATTTGCTACAACAACACAATGATCTGTGCAAATAGTGACGCTATGGGTCATTTTGTCCAACAGGCTCAAACTGTTGAGAAATACATTCGTCAGCGGATTTGCATGATTATCATCTTGATGCGATTTATTCGATCATCACATCACCACGATATATGATCCGAATGAATCAGATGAGTATCTAAGTATGTATCTCGATCGTTGATGAGACCATTAATTCTTTAGCCTGTGCTGACGCCTAGCTCAGCTGCTAACAGAACTATATCTAATCTAATTAGATTTTTATCGACCCAAATGACTTCTATTGCTGCTTCAGCTGCAGTAACAACCTGCATTTGTTGTTTATTCGGTAACAGTATCTTACTGGAAGATTTCCAGCTCACTGTACCGTTATTCAAACTATATAGTACCGTTTGTGACTTTTAGTCGTCTTTATCAGTTATAGGAAACTTGCTACAGTGACCCCAGTCACTTCAAGTTCTCCTTCTCCATAGACTAAGACAGCATCCTTAGTTCTCTAAGATACTAACGGATGTTCTTAACATCAATCCAGTGACTATCACTCGGATCGGCATGTTTGTGAGTCCATATGCTCAAAGCGTATGATACACCAGGTCTCGTACATTTTTCAATGTACGGTTTCTAGGAGAGTATTGTGAAAGCCAAGCTTTCGCCGATATTTATTTTATGGGAATATCATTTCCAAGAAATGACGTATTATCATTATTTTATAGGACAGCCACTATCAGTGCGCTCCCACTAACCTTCTTATATATACACTAGAATTATTTTCGTTTGAATTAAATCATACATCATTATGATTATATCAAAACGATAATTCCAAGAACCTAATGCTTGCTTCAATCCAATCATGGATCGAATAACCTGCATTATCCAAATGGATTTACCGTGGCAACAGGTAAAAGGTTGAATCGTAATCAACACAATGTTGATAACGATACCTTTCCGTTAAAAGCCTAGCTTTATACGCTGGTATGTTTGCCATCCATGTATGTCTTCCTAGAAGACTTTTAAGTACCATAGGGCACAATGCCTTGTGGTACTTCAACTAGTATCCAAACTGGTTGAGATACATGGAATCCATTTCGGATTATATGGCACTGTGCCATAATTAGGGAGTTTGATATTTGTATCACTTCCTCATACGTAGTCAGTTGGTATTCCTTAATAAGATTCACATCTTTATGAGGTTAGATCAGAAACCCATACCCAGGTTGTTTTCTAACTCTTTCCGACCTACGCGGGTTCTTGTGTATTCGAAGATTAATGGTAATAGTCTCATCCTGGATGAACTATTCATGTTCCATTAAGATTCAGTGCCTTGAACAGTATTACTCCGATTTCCATCGAGTTATCTATCCTCCCACTTACCACTGCCTATCGGTATTCCTCTCAGGAAAACCGTATGGTGAGTAAGAGTAACAATCTAATTGTTCTCTTGTGAGGTGTATAAGTACAATACTTATGGTATCCCTAGGATAACCTACATTTGGCACTTATCCTATTTGGGTTTTAGTTTGGTATCATCCAAACATATGCCTAGCATACCCAAATTATCAGGAATGAGAAACCGGTTTCTTTCACGTTCATATCTAATATGATATCTGTCAAACAGATTATTATGGAACCTTATTCAAAATAAGTTCTTGCACTGTTTAAAGCTTATCCGTTGAAGGAAATGGTAGCTCAGAGCGACTCGTGATTAACCTTATTATGTCTAACAAAATTCGGTTAATCCGTTCGGATACACCGTCAAACTGACGTATTCCGGGAGGAGTCCTTATTTGAAAGAATACTATACTCTTTCATAAAAACTAGAAACTTATTGCTTAAGTATTTCCATTATAGTCTTACCATGACGGTTTAATACTTAGCCGATCTATTTGTCTATTTCGTGTCGAAACTCTAAAAGTTTCCGATTTGCGTTTCAAAAGAAACACATAACCATACGCGATGCCACATCCGTACAGGTCACGAAATATTCAAATCCATATCTAGCCTAGCTAGACATGGGCCCACTTGCTTCACTATGAAGTAGGGCTAACAGATCGGTGGCATTTACACTTTTACCAAGTAAATAGTGTTTTAGGCACTTTGCCCAAATAGACTAGATTCGTAGACTTTATTTGAATGGAATCAAATCAGTCCTGGTATCCGCTCTTCAAAAGTGTGGGATATACGATTCTTGTTTATCAGTGTCCCTGACAACTATGCCACAATTAAGTTTCTTAACTGATCAAATCAGTTTGAGCTATTTATTTGTCATGTTATATATTTGATATTATTTATATTCAAAATATAAATCCTGTTATTCACATTTAATGTGTTTATCTCAATATCATCTTTATATAATGAAACACTTTAGTGTTCTAGAATAAAAGGTCACCCGCAGCCGGGTTATACGCGATATAGAGATAATATTTCTAGTCAAACTAGCTACATTATAACAGTTTCTAAATTTAAGTACTAACCCGAAGGTAGTTCCTAAATTCAGATATCTACGGTTAAAACGCGACTTTCGTCCCATTTTCAATTCACAGATAAATCTCAATTGAAGTCAGTATCCTGTTCAAAATAGATTCTGAACATCAATATATATATTTTTTGCCACATTAAGTATCTAAAATCCAATTTTAATACTTGCTGTGAACATAATTATGACAAACATAATGGATTAAGCACTTAAGTTATCATTACATGATCTTCCAAAGATTATGCTCTACTATTTGCTTAACTCCAGGCTTAGGCATAATACGTTATTTTATCAAATAAATAAGTTATTATTTTTCCAGGACATCCTGAAATTTATTCCCAATTTGAAAAATAAAATCGTTTAAATACATTTTCGCCCAGGATTATGTCTTAAACATTAATCTTTCATTTTTATGTCTTGATTCTAATAGTCCAACTATATAATCACGATTTGTGGTACTATTTATATAATGATTATAATAGTCCAACTATATAATCAAATATAATCTAAATTAATTAACCTCAATTACATTGATTACTATAGTCCAACTATAAAATCAACTGTAAACTGAAATTAATTAATTCAAATATATTGATTAATATAATCCAATTATATATAATCAAATATAATACAGTCCAACTGTTTATAAAACAACAAAATTTAAATATTAGTCCAACTAACATTTAATCTAACGACGAAATAATTTGAATGAGCGCGTATGGCGAGTAATTGAACGAGTATTGCAAATTCAATTCTTGCCTCCCACTATTTTTCGGCGAGCCTCTAACCCTCTGTCGAGTACTCGGGAAACCGTGTTTCCTAGTGGGCTAGAATCCCGTTAAATATCACACAATCTTGACTTGGCCAACAAATTGTATGATAATTAACTAGGTAGATCTCGAAGATCAATTGGATCCCATCCAATTTCCTAGATCCAGTAGGCGGATATCCAAATCCTAAACATATATCTTATATATGCCAATACATCCAATGTATTACCTAACCTTTTTCCTCTGAATCAACTAAGCCTTGGCTTTGGCACAACAAACCTAGTGATCCCAGGTCAAGTGTGACCCATTGACCATGGAAGCTTCGTAATCAATGTCGATGGACAAGAAGTGGTCTTGACTTTGGCAACAAACCACAACTTGGACAAGACACCGATATGGAACAAAGCTCTCGTGATTCAAACACATCTTCGACGGACAAAGGGCTTGACTTTGGCCAACAACCCAATGCCAATCTCGGATCTTGAGTAAGAATCACTCAATGGAAGGAAAAACACTTGATATTGAGCGATGGTTTTTCGCGTGCAATTGGCTACCAATTTATTATCTTTATTAAGGTCTCATCATCATACACCCTTAAACATGCATTCTAAACACATAATAAAGACGCATATGAAATAAAATAATAATGATATGCGGATGGATACTTTACATTGATCCTAGATCAAATCTCTCATTTTCTCTCTCCAAAGCTAGCACATGTATTTACTTCTACCCGTTACACTACACTTCTAAAGAAACCTCATTTACATTGAGGGGAATAGGTGAGAAGAGAATACAAAGAGTATAGAGGTTAAGGCTGGACACGCAGGTCCAATTAATAAATCAAATTTATTACATTCCAAAATTGTCCCACCCGACTAATATCCATCCGATATACATTATTCATGCATCACAACCATGTATTCATACAAGCATGTTATCAATCAATCTAATCCAATTAATTAATCTGATAATTAGTGATCATCCAATGTTCAAACAACGATTTGATTTTTGCTCGAGTCAAACTCGTTTTGCGAATAAGTACTCAAAGTACGAATTCTTGAATTAAATTAAACTACATAATTAAATCCAATTTAATACGCATTTAATTCTGATTCATTATTTAATTCCAAATTAAATATTACACTTTTATTAACGAACCTTTACGACTTAAATTCCAAATTTAATCGCAACGGGTCTCAAAGCCCGATTAACATCTAATGTTTATTTAATTAAAGTCCAATGGGCTTTTAATTATTTCTATAAGGCGTGGACTTTTGGTCAACTCGAGTCAAACCGAATAACCAAAATCCAATCCGGGAGTTACCCCATAAGCCCAGAAATCAATTTTGGTCCATTAGGCCCAATTAAATAATT
Organism: Zanthoxylum bungeanum; assembly: GCA_019454045.1. Lineage (NCBI taxonomy): Eukaryota > Viridiplantae > Streptophyta > Magnoliopsida > Sapindales > Rutaceae > Zanthoxylum > Zanthoxylum bungeanum. The sequence continues at coordinate 18,983 of SKCR01005740.1, read as the reverse complement.
AAGGTCCATTAAGTCATAATTGGACTTTATGGATGCGTTTTAGGCCCAATTGGATCCAACCAAATTTGCCTAAACTCAACTTTGTACAACAAACCAGCCCAAAAGCCCAATCACAACCTTAAAGGCCCAATTTCCAAAATAAGCCCAATTAATTAACTTATAAAATTCTAAATTCCATAATTAATTAACCTAAGTGTAATACACAATTAACCACCCAATTAATATTTCTAAACATCAATTAGCATACTTAATCATGCATTTTAACATTAAATAGTGTCCAACACAATTTATTAAAATCAAACCCAATTTACATGCTTTTGTTCTCGGCAATTAGGGGTTTTTCCAATCCGATTCGGTTTCAATCCAATCGAATCCACAATCATCATTTCCCAAATCAATTCAATCATCCAATGAATTAAAATCAAAAAACAAAATGAATTTCAAATTCAATTGAATTCGGCCAAGCCACTTTAATTTGGGAAAAATGTTCCAAATCAAAATTCAATCAAATTGAACTTCAAAACAACATTACCCAATTGTTTTAAGTCATCCAATGATCAAACAAACAAAATCACCAAGAAATTTAGGGTTCTTTAATTTCGGCCAACATAAGCAATTTGGGGAAATTTGTTCCAAACACAATTTCAACAAATTGATCCAATCAATCTTAATTAAACATACTTTAAGCATTCTCATTCATCCAATTTCACAAAATATGCTCAAAATCAAGTTTACCCAATTTGTCACTTTATGCCAACATAAAATTGGGGAAATTTGTTCCAACATAATTTCTTTTCAAATTGATCCAATCAATCATTAATTCAACAACATTTAAGCATACTTAATCAATCAATTTAATCAAATCATGCTTCAATTGATTTTACCCAATTTGTCATGCCCAAAATTTAGGGAAAATTGAATCCAATCCAATTTCATGAAATTGATCATGCACAACTTCAATTAATCAACATACAAGCATACTTAATCATCCAATTTAACCAAATCATGCTTCAATTGATTATCCCCAATTTTAACCCTAACTTTTTCATGCTTGATAATAGCTCTAGATACCATTGTTGAGTTCTAATATAGGTCCCAAGAATCATGAAATCAAGCATAAAATTCGCATGAATACACAAAGGAATAAGGCGGAAACTTTACACTTTACTTTGAACGGTTTTGGATGCGAAGAACAAGATCCATTTTCCTCCTCCTGTTGAAGCTCGGTTTTGGACTCCATTGAGCTGCTGTGATGCTCGGTTGGGGCTGTTTTGATGCCTTCAAAATTCGGCCATGGGAGACCTCCATTGAAGCTCCAAGCTTCAAGCTCCAAAATCGGATTCCAAGCTCATAAATTCGTTTCACTATCACCTATGTATAACCCAAGGTGTGTGCTAGCACTCTTCATCTTCCTTGCTTCCCTTTAAATTCGGTCCAACCAGAAACTTTTGAAGCAAATCGGCTTGAAGCCGTGAAGGAGAGGGAGAAGAAAAAGAGAGGGAAAAGGGAGAATGCGTAAAGGTTGGAAAGAGAGAGTAAAAAAAGAATGTAATTTTGTTTTTATAATTTCCAAAATTAATAAAAAACCAATTACCAATTCTTTTAACTTTACATTAAATGCTAAAGTCAAAAGTAAAAAGCAAAAGTTACTTTTTCAACTTCTACATCAATCACTCAAATCAAGTGACAACTTGTCACATCACTCAAAGTGACATTTGATTTGACGCTTGATGTGACTTGCGATTTGACGCTTGATTTGACTTGTGTGCCGTACTCGCATTCGAAATGTGAATGTGCTCGCAAACAATCTCGGGCTCGGGTTCTCTAATTCCAAATTAACGAATTTTCCGTTGCGTCGTAATTAAATGATTAAGCCTAGCGAAATCACTATTCACTCGCTAACGAATTAATTCTAAATTAATTCGTTCGCCCTAAATAAAATCTAATTTTAATTCTGCGTCGAAATCCAATTTCTAATAATATATCAAATATATTATTTTATCGATTAATTCCAAATTAATCGTTCTCTCTCTTAATTAATATTTTATCCCAGATAAAATATCTCTGTAATTAATCCCAGATTAATTTTCTCTCTCTAGAAATTAATCTTCTCTCTTTACTAATTAATCCCAGATTAATCATAGTGCGAGTTATACGTCATCGGAGAAATCTTCGGAAGCGACCCATGAGATCTCCGGATATGTTGGCAGTAAATACGGTCGTCGGACTATCCGAACACGTAAGTACCTCGTACTACGTTTATACCGATTTACAAGACAAGGTTGGCTTCTAGCAAAGCGCCATGCCTACCCAATTCTAGAAATATTCTTACAGGAATATATAGATCTATATCAAGCGTAGTATACCGTAGTATTGTGTATATCAGCCCAGTATCGGATAGTCACGTGCTAGGGCTGGGGCTGGATAAGTGTCTGCCCCGTCCGAAGCACATGTCGGATGTCTGGTAACTAGTCTCTATAATCGGATATACATGACCTTGTCATAATATCCCGATGGCCGGCCAGCACTTAAGAGCACTAATACCGTATCATGTGTGACATCATCTCCACCTATGACTGAAGTGATACTTCCGTCTCGACATCACACCCAATACACTACGACTCTCTGATAAACCCAGAAATGGTGTACGCAGAACCGGTAAAGCCCTGTACCACCAAGACCAAAGTCTACCGATTATCGCAAGTATTAGCGATGTAAGTCGCAGGTTAAGACTATACACACCTACCTTGATTTCGGCCTCTCTTAGACACATAGTCATAATACCAATGGGATTCCGAGGGGTCTATCCAGAGCGAAGCTGTTTCCCGTACCATCGGTGAAACACGACCTCCTATCGCACTTGCATAAGTATCCGATACTTATATATATGAGAAATATGCCGTTGTGTCCTCACAACGCACACAAAGGCAATACTAGCCTATTCTGCATTATCGATGTCCAGTCTCGATAATACTCCAGCTAGGGATATTTAATGATTAAACCTTCGGGGACTGATACTGTCTCATATCATTCTCAGTCCAGGAACTAATCATAGGGACCTCTCTTCATTTATATATCTATGGTGATCTATTCACAAATGATGAGAGTGCAATTTCCTTGTCACATAGTAATTTGCTACAACAACACAATGATATGTGCAAATAGTGACGCTATGGGTCATTTTGTCCAACAAGCAACTCATGCATCCATGTGATACACCAAGCAGACGGATCTCTACTAGTAGCCTATGAGATCGGCTACACCACTTAAGGGCAGATCATATCATCATGCTAGTCTCTCCTCTTTGTGAATGCCATATTATTCACAAAACTATGACTAGGAACGTTAAGAGTAATGATTCTCATAAGGCATGGAAGCCATCATCTTATTACTCCATCAACTTTATTACAGTGTTTGATGATTCATATAATTTATGTAAGACACGTATAATAAAGATTTCCATTTTATTAATTAATGAAAATATTACAAATACATGTACATATAGCCCATCCACAAGTTGGGTATAGGGCATATCCCTAACAATCTCTCACTTGCACTATAGCCAACTAGTATGAATCAGGACACCATACTCCCGGGTGTGCCTATCATGCTTTTGTTGAGTCAGCCCTTTAGTCAGAGAATCTCCAAGATTATCTTCTGTAGGTATTTTCTCTATAATAACTTCTTTTCTCTCAACAATCTCCCTGATGATATGAAATTGCCTGAGTACATGCTTGGATTTCTGGTGGGACCTTGGTTCCTTTGATTGAGTAACGGCGCCCGTGTTGTCACAGTACATTGTGACACCATTATTTATCTCGGGAAGTACTTCCAGCTCCGTGATGAACTTCTTTATCCAGACTGTTTCTTTAGCTTCCTCAGATACAGCAATATACTCGGCTTCAGTGGTGGAGTCCACTGTAGTTGACTGCTTTGAGCTTTTCCAACTGACAGCACCGCCATTTAATGTAAACAGATATCCTGTTTGCGATCTGCTGTCATCCCTATCGGTCTGAAAGCTCGCATCACAGTAACCAATGACTTTCATCTCAGAACAATCTCCGTATATCAAAAACACATCCTTAGTTCTTCTCATATACTTGAGGATTATTTTGACAGCTTCCTAGTGTTGCTCACCAGGATTTGCCTGATACCTGCTCGTTATGCTAGAGCATAAGAGACATCGGGTCTTGTACATAGCATGGCGTACATGATCGATCCTATTGCTGAAGCATAATAGATCCTACTCATATGGTCTATATCTGAATGAGTATGTGGACATTACTCCTTAGATAATTTGATTCCATGACAAGTAGGTAAATTACCTCTTTAGGAATCTTCCATTTTGAATCTTTTCAAAACTTTATCTATGTATGTAGATTGAGAAAGTCCTAACAACCTCTTAGATCTATTACGGTAGATTTTAATGCCGAGGATGCAGGCTGCTTCTCCCAAATCTTTCATGGAGAAATTCTGAGATAACCATTGCTTGGTGGCTTGCATCATTGGAATATCATTCCCGATGATTAATATGTCATCAACATATAATAAACGAAATACAACAACACTCATACTACTTTTCCTGTAAACATAAGGCTCGTCTACATTTTTTGATGAAGTAAAATTCTTTGATTGTCTCATCAAATCGTATATTCCAACTTCTGGCCATAAATGGATCGTTTAAGCTTGCATACTTTATTATGATCATCCTTAGATCCAAACCCCTCAGGTTGTGTCATATAGACTTCCTCTACGAGATTCTCATTAAGGAAAGCTATTTTGACATCCATCTGCCAAATCTCATAATCAAAATGTGCAGCTAATGCCAGTACAATTCGAATGGACTTTATCATTGCAACAGGCGAGAAGGTTTCGTCATAGTCAATTCCTTGGATTTGTCTATAACCTTTCGCCACCAACCTAGCCTTATAGGTTTGGATGTTGCCTTCTCCATCAGTTTTACGCTTGTAAATCCACTTGCAGCCTATGGGTTTTATCCCTTTAGGTGCATCCACCAAGTCCCAGACTTGATTATGATACATAGAGTCTATTTCAAATTTCATGGCCTCAAGCCACTTGACTGAATCAATGTCACACATTTCTTTGTCATAACTGGTGGGATCGTCATTATCAATGATCTGATCATGTTCCTCATCAATATGGAAACCATATCTTTCAGACTCATGTCTTTCCCTACTAGACCTTCTAAGTTCATAACCTTGTGATTGTTCCGTCGCTGCCCTTTTGAGGGGCCTGGGGTTTAGTTCTATGTTAGTTTGTTCTTCTCGTACCTCATCGAGGTCAAGTCTACTCCCACTATATTTCTTGAGAAGGAATTCATTATCTAGAAATTTAGCATTTCGTTAGACAAATGTTCTTTGTTCATTTGGGACGTAGAACACGTATGCTCTTGAGTTCAAGGCATATCCTACAAACTTATATTTAATTGCCCTATCATCCAATTTTTTAGTTTGTGCGAGCTTAACATATACGTCACATCCCCAAACTCTTAGATAACTAAGACTAGGACGTTTCCCAGACCATAACTCATATGGTGTTTGACTAACAGTCTTGGAAGGAACTTGGTTTAGTAGTAGTGTTGCAGTTTCTAAAGCAAGACCCCAAAATGAAAGAGGTAGATCCGTGTCTGGCATCATTGATCGGACTATATCTAATAATGTTTGATTTCTCCTTTCGGAGACCCCATTATGTTGTGGAGTTCCTGGAGGAGTCCACTGGGAAACAATGCCATTTTCTCTCAAGTAATCTTGAAATTTTTTGCTTAAGTATTCACCACCTCGGTCAGACCTTAGTGACTTAATACTTTTATTAAGCTGGTTTTCTACTTCAGCTTTGAAGTCTTTCAATATCTCAAAGGCTTCAGATTTGTACCGCATAAGGTACACATACCCATATCACGAGTGATCATTGATAAAAGTAATGAAGTAGGAGAATCCGCGGTGACTGACATTGGTCCGCATACATCAGAGTGTATTAGTTCTAATGTCTCTGTTGCATGCTGTCATTTACCTTTGAAGGGTAATTTGGTCATTTTACCACGTAAACAAGACTCACAAATTCCATAAGGTTCATATTTGAAGGGTCTGAAATACCCATCCTTATGTAGCTTAGTTAATCTTGTTTCATTGATATGACCTAAGTGACTGTGCCATAGAAGTGATTCATGGAGATTATTCGAGTTAACGTTGTATATATTAGAGGTTGAACATTCTTTTTTAGTTTTAGAAGACATAGATACCATTATTTCAAATACCATCTCCATATTTTATTTCATTGAAATAAATAGAACATCCATTACAACTTATTAGGCATGAAAAGCCTTTATTACATAAAGAATAAATTGAAATGATGTTCTTTACAGAGAAGGTACATAAACACAATCTTCTAAGTCTAAAACTAAACCCATTCGGAAAACTATAATAATTTCCCCCGCACAATGCGCCAGTTTCCTCCTTCCTCCATTACCCATGCGTAATCAACAACCTCAAACCTCCCCATGACGGAGTCTCCTATTGTTTCTCAGGCCCTGTTTTGGATAATATGACCCATAGCGTCACTATTTGCACAGATCATTGTGTTGTTGTAGCAAATTAACTATGTAACAAGGAAATTGCACTCTCATCATTTGTGATTAGATCACCATAGATATATAAATGAAGAGAGGTCCCTATGATTAGTTCCTGGATTGAGATGATATGAGACAGTATCAGTCCACGAAGGATTATCATTAAATATCCCTAGCCGTAGTATTATCGAGACTGGACATCGATAATGCGGAATAGGCTAGTATTGCACTTGTGCGCGTTGTGAGGGCACAACGACATAGTTCTCATATATATAAGTATTGGATACTTATGCAAGTGCGATAGGAGGTCGTGTTTCACCGATGGTACGGGAAACAGCTTCGCTCTGGATAGACCCCTCGGAATCCCATTGGTATTATGACGATGTGTCTATGGGAGGCCGAAATCAAGGTAGGTGTGTATAGTCTTAACCTGAGACTTACATCGCTAATGCTTACGACAATCGATATACTTTAGTTGAGGTCGTCTAGGACTGTAACCGGTTCTGTGTACGCCAATGCCGGGTATATTGAGAATCGTAGTGTATTGGATGTGATGTCAAGACGGAAGTGTCACTCCAGTCATAATGGAGATGATGTCACGCAGGATACGGTATTAGTGCTCTTAAAGTGATGCGCATCCAATCGTGATATTATGACCAGGTCATGAATATCCGATTATAGAGACTAGTTACCAGACATCCGATATGTGTTTCGGACGGGGCAGACACTTATCCAGCCCCAGCCCTAGCACGTGATATCATCCGATACTGGACCGATATGCACAATACATTAGTATACTACGCTTGATACAGATCTTAATATTCTTAAATGGATATGTCCGGAGAATTGGAGACTTGGTGCTTTGCTAGGAGTCGACCTTGTCTCGTAAATCGGTAGAACGTAGTACTTGGTACGTACGTGATTCGGATACTCCGACGACCGTATTTACTGCCAGATTATCCGGAGATCTCATGGGTCGCTTCCCGATAATCCACCGATGACGCACAACTCGCACTCTTGAATAATCTGGGATTATAAGAAGAGAGAGAAAATTAATCTAGGATTAATAACGGAGATATTTTATCCGGGATAAAATGTCGTCTAAAGAGAGAGAACGATTAATTCGGAATTAATCGATGTATTAATATATTCGATATATTAGACGAAATTAGATTTCGACGCGGAATTAAAATTAGATTTTAATTCGGGCAAACGAGTTAATTTAGAATTAATTCGTTAGCGACGTAAATAATAATTTCGCCAGGCGCAATTATTTATTTAAATTCGATTGAATTAACGTCGCGACGTAAGCTCGGTATTTCGGAAATATCGAACCCGAACGCGTGAGTGCACGTGGGCCCACTTTCATTTGGAAACGTGTGGGGCCCACATGACACATGTCATTCTAATGCTTTGCATGTAGATTGTGTACATTGCACTCAATGTCATTGCATGGAGTTTGAGTGTTTGACACTCTAAGCCATTGCATGTTATGTGTCATAATTTTATTATTAATTTAATGAAAATTATGGCATAAATATAAATTGATTTTTGGTAAATCATTTTAAACTTAAACACAATTTATCTCTCTCAATTTCTCTCTTCTCTCACGACGCAATGGTGGCCATTCTTCACTGGTTTTGAACCAGTTTGGGCGTGAATAAGGGAAGCAAGAGTGGTTTCTCATGGTGAGAAATCAAGTGCTAGCACACTTTCAAGTCTTGCGAAGGTGGTAGGGAGGTTCGACCATGAGCGGGACTCATCCGATGGAGTTTGGAGCTTCGTTTTGAGACCCGAACTGCCAAGAGTGAGCATGGACTGTTGCAGTGTGGCTTAGCAAGGCAGTGCGTTTTTGGCCTGATTTCTCTTCAAATCGACATAACCGATCAATGTAAGTATTCCGCTATCTTCATTGGTGTATTCACGCATGTTTTCATGTCTTGTTTGATCTTGGGACCTTAAGAAAAATTCAACAATGGCATCATGAGCTAATGTTGCAAGCATGAAAAATGTTAGGGCTTAAAATTTGGGTAAATGTTTGTTGAGCATGATTTGAATAAATTGCTTGTTTGAGTATGCTTATAACATGTTTAAATTCATTTTGGTTGGACTAATTTGATGAAAAATGATTTGGAATTATTTTCCCCAAAATTAACACCTTGGCCGAATGTATAATGATTTTGGGATCTTGGATTTTTCATTTTAATTCATTGGATGAGTTGTAGAATGGATTAGGATGATGTTAATTTAAGATCGAATTGGATTGAATTTCGAATTGAACAAAAACCCAAATTCTTTGTTTGGCCGAATGGTGCCTTGCCCTAATGTCTTGGTGTTTTTTGATTTTATGAACATTGGATTGTATGAAATCATTCGGGAAGTTAATACGTTGTCAATTGTGTAATTAATCGGATTAATTCAAATCGGACAAATAACCTTCCTTGGCCGAGACCATTGAAGCATGTTTATGGTTTGATTTTCAATTTGTGTGTTGGACATATGATAATGAATTAAGCATGATTAATTGGACTAATTTGGTGCTTCGAAATATTGATTTAGTCGATTAATCATAATGCACTTTAGGTAATTAAATTGCGAATTGGATTAGTTGTAATTTAATTATTTGGCTTAATTGGATTTGGGCTTGAATTTTGTAATTGGGCCTTTTGGCTTGATTTATCAAGTTTGGTTTAGGCCAAATGGATTGGATCCAATTGGGCCCAAAACCTTGACCATAAAGCCCAAATGCGACTTAATGAACCTTTAAAGTTCAATTGGGCCTAATGGGCCAAGATTGATTTATGGGCTTATGGGGTAAATCCCGGATTGGACTTTGGTTATCGGTTTGACCCGAGTTGACCAAAAGTCCACGCCTTAAGAAATCAATCAAAAGCCCATTGGACTTTAATTGAATTGACGTTGGACGTTAATCGGTCTTTGAGACGCGTTACGATTAGATTTGGAATTTAAATCGTAAAAGGTTTATTAAATAAAAGTGTAATATTTAATTTGGAATTGAATAGTGAATTAGTATTAAATACATGTTAAATTAGATTTAATGATGTAGTTTAATTTAATTCATGAATTCGTACTTTAAGTACTTATTCGCAAAAACGAGTTTGACTCGAACAAAATCAAATCGTTGTTTGAACATTGGATGATCACTTAATTATCAGATTAATTAATTTGATTAGATTGATTGATAGCATGCTTATGTGTGTGAATACGTGGTTGTGTTGAATGAATAATGTATATCGGATGGATATTAGTCGGGTGGGCAATTTTAGAAATTGTTGTAATAAATTCGATTTATTAAATTGGACCTGCGTGTCCAGCCTTATCACCTTCTTTCTCTTTTGTATTCTCTTCTCACCTATTCCCCTCTATGTATATGAGGTTTCTTTAGAGTGTAGTGTAACGGGTAGAAGTAGTACAAGTGCTAGCTTGAGTGAGAAAGGGAGAGATTTGATCTAGGATCAATGTGTTAAGTATCCATCCGCATATCATTATTATTTTATTCATACTCGCTTTATTATGTATTTAGAATGCATGTTTAAGGGTGTATGATGATGAGACCTAACAAAGATAATTAAATTGGTAGCCAATTTGCACGCGAAAAACCCTCGTTAAATATCAAGCGTTTTTTTTCCTTCCATTGAGTGATTCTTACTCAAGATCCGAGATTGGCAGGGGTTGTTGGCCAAAGTCAAGCCCTTGTCCGTCAAAGATGTGTTTTAATCACGAGGCTTTGTTCCATATCGGTGTCGTGTCCAAGTTGTGGTTTGTTGGCCAAAGTCAAGACCACTTCTTGTCCATTGACATTGATTACGAAGCTTCCATGTCAATGGGTCCGCGCTTGACTGGGATCACTAGGTTTGTTGTGCCAAAGCCAAGGCCTAGTTGATTCAGAGGAAAAAGGTTAGGGTATACATTCGATGTATAGGCATATATAAGATATATGTTTGGGACTTGGATGTCCACCTACTGGATCTAGGAGTTGGATGAGATCCAATTGATCTTCGAGATCTACCTAGTTAATTATCATACAATTTGTTGGCCAAAGTCAAGATTGTGTGATATTTAACGGGATCCTAGCCCACTAGGAAACACGGTTTCCCGAGTACTCGACAGAGGGTTAGAGGCTCGACGAAAAATAGTGGGAGGCAAGTATTGAATTTGCAACATTCGTTCGAATACTCGCTAAACACGCTCATTATTATTTTACTCGTCATATTAATTAAAAGTATTAGTTGGACTAATATTTTATGTTGTTTTAATATATATATAGTTGGACTATATACAAACTCATTCAATATATAGTTGATTTTATAATTGGATTATAGTAATCAATATAATTGAATTAAAATGATAGTTGATTTTATAATTAGATTATAGTAATCAATATTAAAATTATAGTTGATTAAATAATTGGATTATTGTAATCATTATAAATAGTACCTTATTAAATTGATTAAATAGTTGGACTATTGAAATCAAGAAAGAATTGAAAAGTTGAATATTTAAAATATATAATCATTGGATTAAATGCTTTAAATGATTTAATTTTCAATTGGGATTAATAATAGGTTAATTTATTTGATAAAATAACTTATTATGACTAAGCCCATTATTAAGCAAATAGTAGAGCATAAAGTCTTTGGAAGATTTATGTGATGATGACTTTAGTGCTTAATTATATACTTATAATAAATCTATCTTTAGATTTAAAAGTATTAAAGTTGCAATTAATTGACTATTCTAGTGGAGAAAAGTCAAAGTTTGCAATTGGGCATGTAGCACAAGGTGCATATCATTTCGATATTCTAAAACCCAAGGCTTGGCCAAAGGTTTGTGAAATATTGAAAAGATAATTGACATATCCCAAAGTGACTACCATTTGGATATGGAAGACACGAAGGAATTAAAGATAGGGCGAGGCTCTAACTTTAAAAATATTTGTCAAAGTTATGTTTACTACTAGTATTGAAATTGGATTTTAAATACTTAGTGTGGTACATAATATATATATGTATTGACGTTCAGAATCCGCTGTGAGCTGGATACTGGCTTCAAGCCGAGATTTCTCTGCGAATTGGAAACGGGACGAAAGTCGCTGTTTCGACCGTAGATACCTAAGTTTAGGAACTACCCTTTGGGTATGTACTTAAATTAGGAAATGTTATAATGTAACTAGTTTGACTAGAGACATTATCTCTATATCAGTGTTTAATCCGATGCGGATAAAACCTTTATATTCTAGAACACTAAAGTGTTTCATTATATAAAGATGATACTGAGATAAATACATTGGATGTAAATAACAGATTTATATTTTGAATATAATAAAATCTCAAACATATAAAATGACAAATAAATAGCTTAAATTGATTTGATCAATGGAGACTTATTTGTGGCATTGTTGTCTAGGACACAATTAAACAAGACTCGTATATCCACACTTTTAAGAGTGGGTACTAGGACTGATTTGACTATTTCAAATAAGGTCTACGAATCTAGTTTATTAGGTTAAATACCTAAAATACTATTTACTTGGTAATAGTAAAAGGGCCACCGATCTGTTAGCCCTATTCATGGTGAATTAAGTGGGCCCATATCTAGCTAGGCTAGATGTGAACATGAATATTTCGTGACCTTAACGGATGTAGCATCACGTTGTGGTTATGTGTTTCTTTTGAAGAACACAGATCGGAAACTTTTGAGTTTCGACACGAAGTAAACAAACAGATCGGCTATAGTGTTATTCCGCCACGGTAAGACCGTAATGGAAAATACTTAAGCAGTAAGTTTCATATGTAAATGAAAGAGTACGGTATTCTTTCAGATGAGGACTCCTCCCGAGACACGTCAGTTAGACGGTGTGTCCGAACTAAAACCGAATTTTGTTGGACATGATAAGGTTTATCACGAGTCGCTCTGAGCTACTATTTCCTTCTACAGGATATGTATTAACAGTGCAAAACTTATTTAGAATAAGGTTCCATATAAATCTGTTTGACAGATATCATATAGGATATGAACAGGGAAGAAACGAGGTTTCTCATTCCTGATAATTTGGGTATGCCAGGCATAACGTTTGGATGATACCAAACTAAGGACCCAAATTGGATAAGTGCCAATATAGGTTATCCTAAGGGAAACCTTAAGTATAGTACTTATAAATCTCCACATGAGAACAATGTATTGTTGCTCACCATGCGGTTTTTCCTGAGAGGAATACCGATATGCAGTGGTCAGTGGGAGGATAGTGATACTCGATGAAAATCGGAGTAATACTGTTCAAGGCACGAAGTCCTTAATGGAACACAAATAGTTCATCTCTGGATGAAACTATACCATTAATCTTCAAATACACAAGAAACTAGTAGATCGGATAGAGTCAGAAAACAACCTAGGGTATGGGTTTCTGATCTCACCCATAAGATGTCAATCTTATGGAGGTGTGTACCATCCGACTACGTTTAGAGGAAGTGATACGAGGTATCGACTCCCTGTTATGGCAAAGTGCCATGAGTCCGAAATGGATTCCATGTATAACAACTATTTTGGATACTAGTTGTTGTACCACAAGGCATTGTGCCTATGGTACATTAAACGTCTTCAAGGAAGACATACATGGAAGGCAACATACCAACGTACAAAGCTAGGCTTTTGACGAAAGGTATCGTTATCAACATTGTGTTAATAACGGTTCAACCTTTTACCTGTTGCCATGGTAAATCCATTTTGAAGATGCTTGTTGATAACTGTATATTTCATTTATGAAATATGTCAGTATAAATCAAAATCGCTTTCCTGAAAAGGAAACCTTTTGGAGGATGTTTACAACATCCTGACGATTTTGTATAACCGACAAACCAAGTTTGCGGGTTATTCGATCCATGTTTGGATTGATGCAAGCATAAGGTTCTTGGAACTGTCGTTTTGAAATAATCATAATGGTTTATGATTTGACTCAAAACGAAATAATTCTTGTGTATATAAGGAGGTTAGTGGGAGCGCACTGACAGTTAAATTCCCATATAGCAATTGGTGAAAGCTTGGCTTTCATAGATATTCTTTCATAGAAATTCTCCGTAGAATTCTGGGGAGTAACAACCTTTATTCAAGGAATAAAGATCTACTGGGATAGATTTGGAGTTTGTTAACACTCTCTGGGAAATTGTACATTTAAAATTTAAAATGTACTTGTATTGGTATCTCATACGCTTCGAGCATATGGAGTCACAATCGGGTCAAAGTCACTGGATTGAAGTTAAGAACATCTGTTAGTATCTCTGAGAACTAAAGATGCTATCTTTTACTATGGAGAAGGAGAACTTGAAGTGACTGGGATCACTACTGCAAGTTTCCAAAACGATTAAATACTGCGGTACTATAAAGTTTGAATAACGGGACAGTGAGCTGGAAATCTTCCGAGCAAGATAACTGTTGCCGAATAAACAACAAATGCGGATTATTGCTGCAGCTGAGGCAGCAATAGAAGCCATTTGGGTCGATAATAAATCTAATTAGATTAGATATAGTTCTGTTAGCAGCTGAGCTAGGCGTCAGCACAAGGCTAAAGAATTAAAGGTCTCATCGACGATCCAGATATATACTTCTATATTCATCTGATTCGTTCGGATCATACATCGTGGCGATGTGATGATCGTATAAATCGCGTCAGACGATAATCAACAATCCGCTGACGAATTTCCTCAGCATTTGAAACCTTACATCGGGTGAAAAATGTTTTGACAGCCACATTTGACCTTATAATTGAGACTATACAGACTGTGTGACCTATTGAGTGACTAGGAGTGACTGAGTATCATAAGTGGGAGATTGTTGAATATGACCCATAGGTCACTATTTGCACAGATCATTGTGTTTGTTGTAGCAAATTAACTATGTAACAAGGAAATTGCACTCTCATCATTTGTGATTAGATCACCTTAGATATATAATGAAGAGAGGCCCTATGATTAGTTCCTGGATTGAGATGATATGAGACAGTATCAGTCCACGAAGGATTAATCATTAAATATCCCTAGCCGTAGTATTATCGAGACTGGACATCGATAATGCGGAATAGGCTAGTATTGCACTTGTGCGCGTTGTGAGGGCACAACGACATAGTTCTCATATATATAAGTATTGGATACTTATGCAAGTGCGATAGGAGGTCGTGTTTCACGATGGAACGGGAAACAGCTTCGCTCTGGATAGACCCCTCGGAATCCCATTGGTATTATGACGATGTGTCTATGGGAGGCCGAAATCAAGGTAGGTGTGTATAGTCTTAACCTGAGACTTACATCGCTAATGCTTACGACAATCGATATACTTTAGTTGAGGTCGTCTAGGACTGTAACCGGTTCTGTGTACGCCAATGCCGGGTATATTGAGAATCGTAGTGTATTGGATGTGATGTCAAGACGGAAGTGTCACTCCAGTCATAATGGAGATGATGTCACGCAGGATACGGTATTAGTGCTCTTAAGTGATGCACATCCAATCGTGATATTATGACCAGGTCATGAATATCCGATTATAGAGACTAGTTACCAGACATCCGATATGTGTTTCGGACGGGGCAGACACTTATCCAGCCCCAGCCCTAGCACGTGATTATCCGATACTGGGACCGATATGCACAATACATTAGTATACTACGCTTGATACAGATCTTAATATTCTTAAATGGATATGTCCGGAGAATTGGGTAGACTTGGTGCTTTGCTAGGAGTCGACCTTGTCTCGTAAATCGGTAGAACGTAGTACTTGGTACGTACGTGATTCGGACACTCCGACGACCGTATTTACTGCCAGATTATCCGGAATCTCATGGGTCGCTTCCCGATAATCCACCGATGACGCACAACTCGCACTCTTGAATAATCTGGGATTATACAGAAGAGAGAGAAAATTAATCTAGGATTAATAACGGAGATATTTTATCCGGGATAAAATGTCGTCTAAAGAGAGAGAACGATTAATTCAGAATTAATCGATGTATTAATATATTCGATATATTAACGAAATTAGATTTCGACGCGGAATTAAAATTAGATTTTAATTCGGGCAAACGAGTTATTTAGAATTAATTCGTTAGCGACGTAAATAATAATTTCGCCAGGCGCAATTATTTATTTAAATTCGATTGAATTAACGTCGCGACGTAAGCTCGGTATTTCGGAAATATCGAACCCGAACGCGTGAGTGCACGTGGGCCCACTTTCATTTGGAAACGTGTGGGGGCCCACATGACACATGTCATTCTAATGCTTTGCATGTAGATGTGTACATTGCACTCAATGTCATTGCATGGAGTTTGTGTTTGACACTCTAAGCCATTGCATGTTATGTGTCATAATTTTATTATTAATTTAATGAAAATTATGGCATAAATATAAATTGATTTTTGGTAAATCATTTTAACAATTAATACACAATTTTTATCTCTCTCAAATTTCTCTCTTCCTCTCACGGCAAATGGTGCCATTCTTCACTGGTTTTGAACCAGTTTTGGGCGTGAATAAGGGAAGCAAGAGTGGTTTTCATGGTGAGAAATCAAGTGCTAGCACACTTTCAAGTCTTGCGAAGGTGGTAGGGAGGTTCGACCATGAGGCGGGCCATCCGATGGAGTTTGGAGCTTCGTTTTGAGACCCGAAACTGCCAAGACAGTGAGCATGGACTGGTTTGCAGTGGCGGAGCAAGGCAGTACGTTTTTGGCCTTGATTCATCTCTTCAAATCGACATAACCGATCAATGTAAGTATTCCGCTATCTTCATTGGTGTATTCACGCATGTTTTTTTGTCTTGTTTGATCTTGGGACCTTAGAAAAATTCAACACCAACAGACCCCTGCACTTGTTACAACAATTGAGTCCCACACCGGTGTCCAGCACCAAGTAGAAGGGTTCAGAGTTTTGAGAATATATTCCAATCATATACAACATACTAAAGTATTGGGCTTCTTGGCCTCCTTGGGCGTCCTTGGCTTTCAGGATCTACAGTATTTCTTCCAATTACCATTCTTTCCATAAAAGAAATATTTCCTCTTCCCTTTTTCTTCCCCACCTTACCATTGGGCTTTAGGTGATCTGAGCCTTGGCCTTGCCCTTATTTTTCTTTGGCCTCGTGGCTTCAGGTCCGTCCGTACCTTAGCATACAGGGTTTTAAGCTCCGATTTCAAGTCCTTCTCTGATTGCTTTCTCAGATTGTGCAATTCTGCTAAGTAGCTTCTTTATCAGACAAATGAAACTGCATAATAAAGTTAGAGAATTCTTTTGGTAAGACTAAGAATTAGATCGTGACGTATCTCATGATCCATGATGAACCCGAGGTTGACCAATTTTTCAATGTGGCCAATCATCTTAAGCATTTGTCCACTAACAGATCCTTCCTTATACCTTGTTTGGAATAAGGCACATGACACTTGGAATCTCACGATATGAACGGAAGTTGCATACAACTCCTTCAAGTGAAATATGATGGTTTGGGCATCCATATCTTCGTGAGCTTTCTAAAGTTCGTCCGATATTGAGCCAAGCATTATGAAAACTGTTTGCTCATCATCATCGACGTATTTCTTCCAAGCATCAAATGTATTTTGGTCAGCATCTTCTGCGGGTTAAGGGGGAAATGGTCTTTCAAGAACATAGAAATCTTTTCTTGTCGTAAGACAATTTTAAAGTGTCTAAACCAATCATTGTAGTTGTCCCCTTTGAGCTTATGCTCATCAAGGATGGAACGAATGATACTCTGTTTGCCAATTGAATGTTTGTGAAATATTTTAACCCACCTGTTAAGAGAGAATGTTAAAATTAGGAATATGTTTTCATTAATGTTTCATAATAACATGGGCTTTTAATATTATGAAGTTGCTCCCACTCAATTGTTTTAAAATTTTAAGCAAATCGCATCAACCCCAATATGATGGATTTCTTGTGGGCAAAGATCCCATATCATTTTTTCATAACTCCGACTAGGGCCGTTGGCGTATAAAATATGATAATTAGATAGGTTCCAAACAATTTATGATATAAATCACAATTCCTTGATCATTGGTTGGGCAATCAAACATGCCATAGCTTATGCTAGTCCTTATGGACACCCAATCTTTGCCACTAAGTTATAAGACCACGCCTAAGGGCGTTGCGTCTTATGACTCAGAAAAGTCAAACCATTATCAATAGTACGATTTAGGGACAAATTGGTATTGGTCAGTCTAGTAAAGCCTAGTCCTGCCAATACGGTTTAAGCCATTTGGGTCTATACTTTACAATGGGAGGCAAATTTTAGACTTAAATTATTATTGAGGATTTTAGCAAGTTTAGTGAATAACTGTCAAATGGATTCCTCATTGAAAATTCCCCAGAGGGAGGGTGGAGCGAACTCTCTTAAATACCTTACCTCATAGGCTCTTATTGCTTGGTGACAGAATAAACAATAGATCCTCCAAATTAGTCCAACACTTTAAATATGCTTTAAGGTAAGCTTTGAGTAAATGATTATCTATATGTCTTCACAGCTTTTCCTTTTGGCTATTAAAAAGGTAGTGAGTGAAGGAAGACACCAAATCATTATATAACTCTAGTAATACTTTGGTTAAATTAACTTTAGTTTGAAAGTTTTATTAACGCCTTGGTCCCACCACTTTGTATCTTTTATAATGTCTTTTATTATAAACAAGTGATTTATATTATTAGCCTTAAAGGTAATAAATCTCTAAGTTCATCACAGAATAATTATTTAGCTAAGGGATAAGCAATACACTCTCTATTTCCTTAGAAAGTCTCTAGATGTTTTACCCTAAAATAATCATGCAAATTCTAATCATACATAGAATCATCAAGCATATGAGTTTTAATTTGTTGGAATTATTTTAGGCATTAAATAACTTTGATTAATATTTTTAATTATATATTGCATTTTTATTTTATTCAAATAAATTTACTATTCACTTTTTTTACAGATACGTGAATTTAAATACAATTTCACAATTCAAATCTAACCAAATCATGCAAAACTTGTGCCTAAAATTAAGTTCAGGGTGTTAGCTTTCCACAAAGATTTTACACACCCAATTTAGAGTTCAAATGAGAGAGAACTAATCAAAACAAAAATGGTGCGTTGATACCACTGTTGGGAAGCGCCGCGAGTGCGCAGCAGGAAAATCAAAATTAAATTATGATGCCGCTATCCATTTGCCCAAGACCCATTTGTTTGATATTCTACAAGGCCTAGTCATGTTACTATATATTCTAAGCATAAAAACTCATAAAAAATGAAAAGAACATAAACCTAAACCTAAACATGCTAACTATCATAAGAACTCTAATTAAAATAAAGAAAGAAAAAGACTTACTTGAACCGAAGACTCCTTCAGTCC
>SKCR01005739.1:0-25570 GCA_019454045.1 Zanthoxylum bungeanum | reverse complement strand
TCTGGGTACTCATTGAGACATTCCAGCAGGCTCTGTTTCAGGTTTTTATCCAAGTTTCCCCCAATTTTTATGCCCTTCCCGGGTCCGAAGAGTTCTATTCCTTCCAATTCTTCGATCGTTCCTAGCCGGGCAACTTTGTTTGGCCAAAGACCCGGATCCCCACTTGCTTCTTCTCCGTCTTCATTCTCCTGCCTTTTCCTGGTACCTACTTCAACGCACAGGGTTTCTCGCGAGAGAGTGGCGAAACAGCTGCGGGCTACTTTTTGAATCCCGCATACGATTCCGATTCTTTCTTGGGTGGGGAATTTCAGTTTTAGGTAATAGCAGGACATCGCGGCCTTTGTCTTTATCATGAAAGGCCGGCCGACAATGACTTGGTAACTGCTCATGCAGTCCACCACTGTGAAATTTATCATGATCGTCCGGGTTTTGGGGTGAGTCCCGATTGTCATGGCCAATTGTATCCTTCTTAGTGGGACGACCGTTGAGCCCCCGAAGCCGTATAGGGGGTGCCGTCGTTGGTTAGAGTTGCATACTCTACTCCCAGGCCCTCTAAAGCTTCATTGGAGATTATGTCTACTGCGCTTCCGGGATCTACCAAGATTCTGTTCACTTCTGAGCCGCCGATTGTCGCCTTGATTATTAATGCATCGTCATGGGGGAAACTCACCCATCGAGCATCTTCGTCGGTGAACATTATGGGTACCGACCGACCTCCTCGTTGTACCGAGGACCATTTTGTCTCCAGCACCTCCGTCCACCGAGCTCGGCTATAGTTTTTCCTTGACCGGTTAGAGTCTCCGGCCAGTGTCTTCCCCCCGGCGATGATGTTCACCTGTCGGCTTCGTGCCCTCTGTCTGGCCGCCATAGCTTCATGGTCAATATAATTATTTAAGTACCCATTCCGTGCTAGGTCTTCCATCTGTTCCCGTATATCTTTGCACTCATCCGCTATGTGTCCTCTCAGATTATGATGTATGCAATAAGATTTCTTATTCCTTTTATCTGGGGGAAATCTCCTGAGGTCGGGTTCTATCAAGAGGCCCTTTCCTTGTATCTCCATGATGATCTGCCCTGGTGGCTTGCTCAGGGGAATATATGTTTCTTCCCGGACTACGTGGTTTACTTGGGTTGGGACTCCTCTTTCCTGGTCGTTCCGAGGCATTGGTTTGAATTCCTTGTGTCTCGGGAGGAGTTTTCTGAACTCTCTATCTGGCTGGTGGGGGGCCCCTGCCCTTGTCATCCTTTCTTTGACGGTTGTCCCCCTCCGGGAGATTTTTTCTTCGTTTTCTAATGAGATGAACTTTCGGGCTACCTCCAGAGCGGTAGCATAATCTGGTGTATCCTGGATCCTTAAGTGAGTCCACAGTTTTCCGACCCTTAAGGTTCATTTTAAACTTTCCAAGGCCTCAAGGGATTCATATCCTCCGACTTCGAGTACCATATTGTGGTACATTTCAATGAAAATTTTTAGGGGCTCGTCCTCCCCTTGCTTCATGAGTCTTAACTCTCCAATTGTTTTTTTAGGGACGTAGGCCCCCTTGAAGTGCCGAATGAACGACTTTTTGAGTTGTGTGAAGCTTCCGATGCTCCCCGGGGCCATACTTCTATACCATAGGGTGGCGGATCCGCCCAAGGTCAGGGGGAATACTTTACAGATGACATCTCCTACTACTCCTTGGACTTCCATTAGAAGGATGAAGCTCTCAATGTGGGATTTCGGGTCGGTATGACCTTTGTAGGGCGTCATGGTTGGCATGTTGAATCGCCTTGGGAACTTTGCCGACTTTATTTCTTCTGTGAGGGGAGATTCCTCCTCACCGTCCCGGGTATCTCCTGTATTAGTCTTGAGGCTTTCCCCCCATTTGGCCATCTCTCTTTTTAGCCAAGACTTCATCTCACTATTTGTGCTACCATGTCGCTTTCTGTGTCCCTCCTCGCGTCTATTGCCCCTGGTGCGGTACTCTTCATGCCTTGAAGTTTCCCGCACATTCTCGCCATACTCCCTGTGTTTTCCTCTGGAGTCGCGGAGACTATCATAGGAGGAATCTGGTGATTGTCTCTTTTCTTCTTCTTCCCATGTGTTCTCTGTTTGTGAATCTTTCTCTATGACTACAGATTTTATCCCGTAGGGACCCTTCCTCCTGGGTTCATCATCTTCACTTATATCCGCAATTCTTTTACCTTCTGCTTTTTCACCTTTTCTTCGGCTGGTCCCGGCTTCCGGTCTCTCGTTGTTCATTCCTTCCATTCTCTCCAGTCGATCTATCACGGATTTCATGCTTTCTTTCGTCTTTTTCATCCAGTCCGTAGTTGGACTCCCTGATGACTGATGATTTCCGTCTTCTGACATTGTCTTTTTCGTGAACTGCTTTTTGTTGCGAAATTCCCCATAGACGGCGCCAACTGTTGACGGCGGATTTTGGTCTCAGGGTAATTTGGGAATATTACTCCGAGGTAGTCCTCCCTCAATAGTGAATTTGTTTGGTTATGTGGGAACCAAAGGCAAATTTAGCAGAAGACAGATAAATGCACCAATCAATAAGGAGATTTAATGTGGTTCGGCGGATCAGATCTCACCTACGTCCACGGGTACAAAACGGATGATACTTTTATTACTGAGATATGCTTCTCCGATCTCTCTTTAGTTTACAAGTATCACAATAATGATTCTGATCCCCATTACACATACTCTACCCTTCTATTTATAATAGTGTAGAAATCAGATTCCTTCTCCTACAAGAATTTCCTAGTTGAAACAATTTTCATTTCCCATAAGTATTCATAGTCAAAAACTACTCCATTTTCCCATAAGGATTCCTAATCAAAACTACTTTTACTTTCTTTATCATATTAGGACTCTGACTCACCAGTTTTGCCCATGAAAATAGGATACCTTGTCATCTTCTGGAGCATATCTCGCTATCTGGTCGGTCTTCATGAGGTCGGTCGTGATAGTCATTTGAACTGAGAATACTGCTGTCGATTTGATAATGCCCGGCCATCCGATCTCAAGTGGTCGGTCATCTATCATCAAGTGCTCGGCCCCTCACTCATGTGGTCGGGTCGGCTTTTTAATGATTTTGACCAAGACGGGAATTTACCCTCCTACCCCTGGCGTATCCCTTTACTTAACATGGGATCTAGAAATACCATCAACATATATATTAAAAGAGAGAAAACAGAGAGATTCTTTCTGTGCAATTGCAAATTTCAACATCCTCTCCTGTACTGAGACACTTGTCACATTTGAGAAATCTTTCAACAATGTGAAAAAATTTCTGAACTAAGACATTTAAACTTTGCTGTTCACATGAAAAAGCAGCAGAAAATTGTGACACTACCGATTAACATACACGTAGTTAGAGGGAGGATGCAATACAGCTGCTGAGCTGACTCATTAAAAAATTATTAGTTAACAGACATCGAAGATGATTACCCAGAAACAAAATTCAAAAGCAACTTGGCTTTCAGTAGTCAAAATTTAAGCAGATTTGGATCACCATTGCTTTTACCAAGCCATTGATTCAATCCTAATTGCTTTGATCTACCTGAAAAATAGGATTTAAAACAGAATAGAGAAAATTGTATTTAGGAACTCCAAACTACGATGAAAAATAAAATAAATACTAACCTTCTGTATTCATAATTATAGATATGTCTAGTTAATATTTTTCGTATAGGTATTGTGGACTTAATAATAGATCCCACCAGCAGTGGAATTCATTAAATTTAAAATTTACATTACTTTAATATTATGATCAGTGTTATTTTATCTAAACAGACACCCTAAAACGATGAGTTTTAGATTTTGCCGGTTCGAGTACTCATTCAAATAAAATATCATTTTCTTAATATTCTACTTCATACTCTTTTTATGATAGGGAATAAAAATAAATTTGGATACGCTGAAGACACTTTTATAATTAATATTAATATAATTTACAACTCTTCAATTTTCACTAATAAATAATTGAGTAACGAGTATAAAATAAAAATACAAAAAACAAAAAGATAAGATGATATTAGTAAATGTTTATTATTTAAATAGGTTATATTAGTAATGACTTTTGAACTAATACTAATAAATAAGGGTGAGTTTACTTATTCATATGTCGAAAGTTAATATTGTTATGATTCATTAAAAACTATTTAGTGGCAATATTGAATTTCTTCCTCAAATTAAGGAGAGCTTCACATTTTTTTAGGATTCAAGAGAGAACAATAATTTTTTTTTTCAGCTTTTATATATCATATTAATTGATTATGATTTAAAATTTATTAGGTTTATAGAAGCGAACTTGACCTTAGGGGTTCCTCAAAAAGAAGAATCGCAAAATTACAGTTCTGGTTCCGGTTCCAACCGCGTATTTTTTTAATAGAAATAAAAATAAATTAAATTTGATTTAAATTAGTTTTAATTTGAAAAAAATTAAATTAAAAGGGCTTAGATTTAATATATTTTTTTAACTTAAGCTGCCTACATATCCTCTGAGCCTGGAGGAATTAAAGCCCATGTAATTATCTTATCTTGTTATTGAACCATTTAAATTTTTTTTTTTGCGATTCTGGTTCCATTTCCGAAACCAAACATAATATTTCTGATTTTAATTTCGGAACCGGAATCGGAGATTCCATATGATTATGGTTATGGTTTCGGTTTAGAATCGACCGTGGCCGGCCTACTTTACCTCCTTATTATAATTTCATATTTATATATTGTAAAATATAACTTGTTGACCACTTTTCTCCAGTGAGCCTCTACGAAATGTTGACTATGGATTGCTATTGATATTATGTTTGTGACGTGTTAGAGTTAGGGGTATTCATAAGGCAGAGTCAACCCGCGACCTGATCTGACCCGACCCGATCGGGTTTGTAAAAATAAAAAATTGATTTCGGGTTAAACCATATCCGACTTGCAAAATCGGGTCGTGTCACAGGTTTAATACAAAAAAGGGGTTTGACCATACCCGACCCGCAATAAAGGATTTTTTCCATTTTCCTCTCTAGTTATTTTATCATAATTGATTTAACTATAAATCTTATCAAAATTATATCATAAAATATATATTATGCATTTTTTCGACCCGACTCACACTTTTTTTGACCAAACCAGTAGTCACCCGACCCGCGCGGGTTCCAATTTAAAATTTCGGGTTTCGGGTCATTCGACTCGCATGACCCGATCCGATCGGGTTTAAGAAAATTTAAAAAAACTCGACCCGACCCGTGAACACCTCTAATTAGAGTTTCACTAAAATAACAAAATCTTTATAAAAATATCTCATTCATATTTTTTGACATTGCATCTTTTACATATATAGCTCGATGATAAGTCTCATTTAGGGGACACCTTTGGAAAATTGGAAAATTACAAGGATGAACTTCGTGAAGGAAATGAACTCTAAAGAACGCTGTCAAAAGCAAGCCGGACATAAAATATGTCTGGTATACCTTCTCTCAAATCATATGATTCGACCGGATATGTCCTACAAACCATAAATCTGGCAGGACAAGTGATGAGTGATAAATATATCACTATTTCCTACTCATTTGACCTAATATTTTGTATAGTTTCTTGAGTTTTGTGAATATTTTGATGCGTTTTATGTTATTTTGTAGATAAATAAAGTTTCAGGACTCTCTGGAGGTGATTTGGGGCTAATATAGTGAAAAAATGGACAAAAGGGCAAAATGGTAATTTTACGCATCGCGACCGCTAACGTGCGCCGGGAGCCTACTAAAATACGTAGGGACACGTGTTAAAATCTGAGAAGTTTGATTTTCTAATGTGTGCCGGATCCTGCTAATGTGCGTCGTGCCATGTGTCAAAATCACAGCCAATCTGCTAACGTGCGCACTGCCACGTGTCACCATCACATACTGCCGACAATCATCATCAGCCATGTGTCATCCACGTGTCTACCATGTGTCATCCACGTCAGCAGCATACTGAGTCATTGTGCCACGTGTCGTCCACGTCATCATCAACAAATCACATTGCGCCACGTGTCACCATCACATGCTGCCGACAATCCACATCGCCATGTCATCGCCACGTCAGCATAATTATTAAGTTAATCATCCAAATCTGCCACGTGTCAGCATTCTATTGGGCCGACAGATTCCTCATGCCACGTCAGCAGATAACAGATCAAAGCATCCAATGAGCGTGTGCCACATGGCGCATCGCGACGCGCAAAGGCAATTTTTGCCTATAAATTGCAAACGATTTCATTTTATTTGGTGTGCTTTCCTTTGGGTTTTTATAGGCTTTAAAGGATTGCATCTATTTTGTAAATATTTTTAATATTTAAATTATGTATTTTTACTTTTAATTTAATTTCAGTACTTTTACTTTTCAGCACTTTTACTTTTCAGCACTTTTACTTTCAGTAGTTTACTTTTCAGCACTTTTACTTTCAGTACTTTACTTTTCAGCACTTTTAATTTCAGTAATTTACTTTAGTAATTTTAATTATGCATTTATACTTTCAGTAATTATTTTTATTTATTTTCTTTTTATTTCCTTTATGTTCAGTAGTTAATTTACTGCTGGGGAATGGTGAAGCTTTTTACTTTTATAATTTAGATTAATCTCCTTTAATTATAATATATAAACTAGTTAAAACCTGACTTAATGAGGATACCGCCTGATTGGTCGGTTGGTAATTATTGAAATTGGTTTTAACCTGAATAAGCATGGATACCGCCATATTGGTCGGTTGGTAATTAATTATAAATTTGACTTAATCAGGATACGGTCATATTGGTCGGTTGGTAATTATCACGCAAAATTTATATATTATAATAAGGGAGATTTCTAAATTAGAAATAGTAAAGGTATATTAATCTCACTTAATTTATAATATGGAAATTGTAATTTAATATGGATTAAAATTTGATACCGCCTTAATGGCTAGTTTTATTTATGTAACATAATGTGACACCGCTTATAGGTCGATCTTTAGGTGACAGATGATTACCGCCTATATGGCTGGTTTATGATTAAATAATAACACCGCTTTTATGGCTGGTTCAGCTTAAATGGGTAATATTGACAATTTCCATATTATAATAAAGTGAGATTTCTAAAAGTGGATCTCCTAACCCCAGCATTTTATTTTTATTCTAGGGAAGTGATGAAACACAATATTAACATGTTTAATAATTGATTTAATTATATTATGGGTAATTCTTTAGTTTGTTTATTGAGTCTTAAGCTTAATGCTTCTTGTTACCTGATCACCAATAAGATTGATATGGTAAACTTAAAATGAACTTGGAAAAGAGATTTTAGGTTTCAGCTTTAGATTCAATAGCTCACGATCTTCCTTGAGGATATATAACCCTTTAATAGATTTCCTTACAGGATAGACATATACCTGTCGGGCGTGGGTAGTCCTAATTGGAACTTAAACTTAATGGATTCAGATAACTTGGTTAACATAGGAATATGATTAATTGGGTTACACTGGGTATCTGCATCTGACCATCGACAGAGGCTTTTGCATAGTTTCGTGTTCCAGGTTAGCAGACTAATTTATTACACAAATATAAAGAATCAATTCATCATTAGAATAATATTGTGTGGAGTCACAACCCTAGATATTTATGTCATTTATTTATTTTCCTTAGTATTTTCCTTTGTATCTTTATTTATTTAGCAAATCCATATTCAACCAACCAATCAAACAATCATTCTCTTCTCCCTTTAATTATATACATGTAAATAAATAGTATCAATAATTAATAACAATAGTAGGAATTAAGTCCTCGTGGGATCAATATTTTTATACTACTTGAATGATACGTGCGCTTGCGTTATACGCGTGTGATTACGCATCAGTCAAGTTTTTGGCGCCGTTGCCGGGGAATTATTTTTCTTGAGTTATTAATTTTGAAGCTATCTATTTTATTTGTATCTAATTTTCTTTATTTTGTTTTCAGGTTGTTGAAAAATGGAACATTATTGGGAGATTGAAAGATTACGAGCTTGACTAGAAGAAGATACACCCCAAATCAGGGAGCAATAGTCCGGTTTTCTGAGGCCTGTTGTCCAGCCCAACAATTAACACTGGATGTCAAGCAATACTACATTTGCTCAACAGAACGCAATGGGGAGATGTGAGATATGCGATGGTAACAACCCAAGCGATTAATGCATATACCTTTCAAGATGGCAGAATTATCGGAATCATTAAAGGTACGAAGAACCAACATATTTCACAGAACCACAATTTTCATCTTATCCACCATCCACCTACGATCTTCATCAAGAACCAGAACCATCGGAGGAAGATCAGTTGATTGACATGCTCAAAGATTGGCTCGAGGAACGGGAAGCTCAATTTGATGCACAAATTCAGAGTCAAACGACGTCTATACAGAGGATGACAGATCAAGTTAGACAATTAACAGAAAACCTGAATTACATATCTCACGGAGCAAATTCAAATAATACTGACGAAGCCTTCGAATATCATGAGATTCATCATGACATCATAACAGAGGACGAGGCTGAGCAGTATCAAGAATCAGAGGTATCAGTTCAGGAGCCCGAACCAATAAAGTCTCAATTTGATTTTTATTATTCATCGGACTCTGACGAAGATCAAAAAGTAGAGCTGTTCGTTCCAACTGCACCAACAAGGGAGGATGAAACGTTGCATCTTCAAAATGAGTATCTTGGAACATTTATTTAGCAAATCCACATTCAACCAACCAATCAAGTAATCAATCTCTTCACTCTTAATTAGATACCTGTAAATAAATAATATCAACAATTAGTAACAATAGTAGGAATTAAGTCCTCATGGGATCGATATTTTTATACTACTTGAACGATACGTGCACTTGCGTTATACGCGTGTGACAAGGCCGGTCAACAAGGCCAACTGTTATTGAATGTGCAGATTATCTGTTACTAAAGTCACTGGATTTGATCATGATCGATCGGATATACATTTCAAATTTAACGTCTGGTCTGATATGTATTAAAGTGGGTAACACTCCATTAATGACCGACCGGATAAATAATTTAAATTATATATCTGACCAGACATAAATTGGAGGTTACTCTTCAGTAATAACAGCAACACTAGACAAAGGAGGAGGCTGAAGGGGGATTATGTCCCCCTTCCATTTCCAGACCTCCTCAGGCATTATAAAAAAGGATATTTCCCCCCTCTTAAAGGCTAATCAGAGTATCATAGTCATAAAGCTAAATAAAAAAAACCTCGCCCAAAAAACCCCATAAAAATCCCCTTTAATATTTGGAGTTCCTCCATTCTTGGAGTGATTTCGAACAGTGACCCAGCATTCAAAAGCTACTTTTCGAGCCAAGCTACAGAGAAAGGTACGACCCGATAACACATTTATTAAAATTATTGTATTTATGTACTTTTCTTCATGACTGTGAATCAGTATACCCGATTAGATGTGAAATATATAAAGCTGGATATACACCATATCCGGCCTTACATGGTCATTCACCTACTGGTATATAGGCTGGAAACCCATATATAAATTCCATAGCCGATTCCGAATGGACGGTAATGTAGTCTTCACTTGGGATACAATGTCATGTATTATTAGGGAACAACCACATGCGAGGATTAGATTTTTATATAGATCTGTGTTATGTTTAGTTTGTTCATTGCTGAATAATTATGTTACTAACATGTTTTCACTCGATATATGCATGATTCTGTTTCTGTTTATTGTCATGATAACATGCCATTTGCAATCTTTATATTGACAATATGATAGAGCAATTCTGGATCACAACGCATATCCGATCAGACTTGTCATAAGTCCAACTGGACATAAATGTTTAAAATATATCCGGTCGGGTCTCCCCGAGGCCAGGTCGATGAGAGGCATATCCTGTCTTTGTGTGTGCACTGATAAGTGCGGTTTATACCCACTTATTCATGCATTCTTAGCTTACTATTTTGTTAAGTTTCGTGTCATTTAATGTATTTTGTAGTTTCTTTTATGTTTTATTTGTAGGAAGCATTGGAACATGGATCTTAGGGCAATTGTACTTGTTTTGGGACCTTACGGACGCATCAGAAGCACACGAGAAGAGCAAAAAATACAGAAAATAACATCCAGAAAAAATATCTAGTGTCGCGATGCCAACTTCCCGACATCGCGACGCCCATACAAATTTCTGCCATAGTATTTCCGACAAGTTCGGCTCTGCGGCTCTGCGTCAGACCCCCAGAATCATCAATTTTTAGGGTTTTTCATGCACAAGGACTCCAATACTTTTTTATAAATTTAGAAGCTCGTCCAAAACCCTAAAGAAGGAGGCAAATACACAGAAAAGACTAAAAACCACATATTTTTATAGAGATCCATGGATGAGGATTAAGAGCGACAAGAAGAGACGAAGACGGTGACGTCCGAAGAGGAATGGATTCAATTCAGGTTTAATCTTCTAGTTTTTATCTTTAAACTCTAATGATTTCCATTATG
Organism: Zanthoxylum bungeanum; assembly: GCA_019454045.1. Classification (NCBI taxonomy): domain Eukaryota; kingdom Viridiplantae; phylum Streptophyta; class Magnoliopsida; order Sapindales; family Rutaceae; genus Zanthoxylum; species Zanthoxylum bungeanum. The sequence continues at coordinate 15,082 of SKCR01005739.1, read as the reverse complement.
TTCATGACAATGTTCCATTGTTTTATTATTTGGTCATGAACTAACTCTATTATTCTAGAGGATGATGTAACTAATGCTTGAAACTATGTATTATTTGCTAATTTGAGTTTTATAAAGTTTTAAATCAGTTTATTTATATTCTCTTGTGTTTAAATCTTTGTTTGTTGGCACACAATTGAGATGATGCATGTTTAGAATCTATCGCTCGGGAGATAGGGATTTGAATAGGATCTAGAGAATATAACGTAATAGTTCTATAGAGTTTGGGAGAATCTATAGTTCATTTGAAGTCGTTAACAAAGAATCACAGAACATAATGAATTATTAATTACTGGATTTTTATAGGGATATCGAAGTCAGTAATTAATAATCTTTTCACTATTGCTCGGGAGAGGGAGTTGAATACTTTAGGATTCTTGACTTATAAACAATGCAACTGAATAAGAATTGAATGGCAAGACAAATACATAGGGGATAGCTAGGTGAAATCAGACTCTAGAATCTCTCTCGTATTGGTTTCTCCTACTTATATATTTTCATATCTTATTTTTTTAGTTTTAATCTTAATCTAATTATTTTCTAAATAAAGTTAGGATTATTAATTATAGTACTTAGTGTGAGTTGAACATAATCCATGTGGATTTGATACTCTTTCACTCATCTTTACTAAAACTTGACACCGTACACTTGCGGTATGATAGAAAATATCGCAATACGTTTTTGACACCGTTGCCGGGGATTGTTATTCTAATTCATATTAATACTATTACCAAGTAACCTTAGCTTTAATTTGGATTTTTATTTTTATTTGTAATTTATTTGTGTTTTAAGTTTATTTGTGTTTTGTTTTTATTTGATTGTTAATTTTTTGTCTTTCTGTGCTTCAGTGAATGCGAAGATCCACAGTCTCAACTAGCTCATGTTTGATCCTGAAATAGAAAGAACAGCGAGGAGACTAAGGAAAGAGAAGGAATTTGAGAAAGAAGTAATGACAGCTGAAAATAGAGAGAATAATCTATGTCAGGTGGCAATCCGAGATCACTTCAAGCCGGTCATAGACGATAACTATTCTGGGATTAGGCATCAACCAATCTACGCCAACAATTTTAAGCTAAAACTTGCATTGATCAATATGGTACAAAAGAACCAGTTTGGGGGTTCAGCTGTAGAGGATCCCAATATGCATTTAAGTATATTCTTGGAGATAGCGGATACCATAAAGATGAATGGCATGACTAAAGAGACCATCAGGCTACACTTGTTCCCATTCTCTTTAAGGGATAAAGCGAGAGGTTGGCTGCAATCAATACTGACATGGAGCATAATGACATGACATGATATGGCCACCATATTCCTTGCGAGATTCTTTCCACCAGCTAAATCAGCCCAACTAAGAACAAAAATTAGCATATTTAGGCAGTTAGAGACTAAGAATCTATATGAGGCCTGAGAGCGTTTTAAATATCAACTAAGGAGGTGCCCACAACAGTATTTTGAAGATCGGGTTCAGATTCAGCTATTCTACAATGGGTTGAATGGTCCTAATAGAACCACGGTCGATGCAGCTACTGGAGGAATTTTATTCAAGAAATCTGCTGAAGACGCCTATGCTTTATTAGAGGAGATAGCCATCAATAAATATCAATGGCCAAGTGAACGCCCGACTGTGACTAAGATGGTTGGTAGATATGAGGTGGATCTTATTGTTGCACTTACAGCTCAAATGTCATCCCTCACGACTTATCTAGCAGCATTGACCAATCAAAAAAGCCAACCATCTATTGAAGCTGCTGTTGCAAATAGAATGATCTTACCTGACGGAGGATATGAGCAAGTCAAGTATGTAAACAATCGAAACTTCAACAACTATAGAGGCAATCCTATGCCTAACTACTCTCATCCGAACTTGTCATGTCTTGCAACCTTCATCTTGCTTCCACAATGAAGTCTTTAGAAGTACATATTGGGCAGATTGCTTCCTCCATGACCAATCAATAGCAATGGGTATTTCCTAGTAATACTGAGACGAACCCTAAAGAGCAGCGCCAAGTAATTTTTTTTCATGTCATAACAACCGATGGATACCAAAGAAGAAAGCACATGAGACTACCCAGTCCGCTACATTGAAGTCATCATGACCATTTGGGTGGTTACGTCTGGCTGAAGACGTTAAGCTTAGCGCTAGCGGAGAGGCAACCCTTGTATTTATTTATTTTTAATTTTATTTTATTATGTGCTATTTTAGTTTATTAGTTTGCATGTGTATTTATGCAGGTGTTAGCATAAACCATACAGCCCACACAATCAAATTCTGACCAATAGGAGCCTGATCAACTCAATGCACGGTAGTGTTGTTCTTTACTCTTATTTCTTTATGTTTATCTTACATTGAGGACAATGCATGTTTTAAGTTTGGGGGTGTGTGCATGTAGTGATAGTTCCTGCTATTTTTTTTTATTTTCTTCTTTTGTTTTTAGTCCTAGATAGTAAAATATAAATCTAATGATGATTTTATTTGTTTTAGATGAAATCTTAGAAAGGATAAGTTCCCAATTGATTTTTATATGATGCCTTGAGTAGATGACCTAGGTTAGACTCGTAAGCACTTAAAAATATGTTTTTAGCAGTAAGAACCTAGGTAGTTGGCAAAGTGACTAGTTGAAGAAATTGCTTGCCGATGAATGACCGTTTGCTTATATGTCTATTTCGAATTGCTAGTGTTATTGACTGGTGCTTACACACGAATATAACGCAACCGCACGTATCTTTCAAGTAGTATAAAAAGTATCGATCCCACGAGGACATAATACCTAAGTTACTAATTTTATGAGGTCAAATGATTACTAGTATCTAACAGGTTGTTTGATTGATTTGAAATGGTGACGATTTTAAATTTAAAAACAAGTAAAAAAATTGTTCGAAAGTAGGTTTAAGAAAATTAAATATTAAAAACTATCTAGGGTTGTGAATCTTTCTAATATATTTTTAAAAGATGTGATTATTTCATGTTTGTGTAATAAATCGGTTTACTAACTTGGAAAACTAAATTATGTGAAACCCTCTGTCGATGGTCAGACACAAATACCCAGTTTAACCCAATTGAACCATATGTCTATGTCAACCAAATTATCTGGATTCATTAAGTTTAAGTTCCAATTATGGCTACCCCCGCCCGACATGTATATGTCTATCCCGTAAGAAAATCTATTAAAGGGTTATCTATCCTCAAGGAAGATCGTTGGCTATTAAGTCTAAGGCCGAAACCTAAAATCCCTATGTCTAGTTCATTTTAGATTTTCCAGATCAATCTTATTAGTGGCCAATTAACAAGACGCATTAGGCTTAAGACTTATAAGTAAACCCTTAAATTACCCAAACTATAAAATAACCCCTTATAAACCGGTGATATTAAAAGTCATCACAACCCCATATAACTAACTTAGTTACGACACATAAATAGGGCTTTAAAAGACATAAAGTAAAAATACTGAAAAGTAATTGCGGTAAAGTAAAAGCTGAAAAGTAAATTGCAATAAAATAAAATTCTAAGGTAAAATGATCAACTTTTACTACTACTAATTTAGATATCTCCCTTAATATAATATATTAACTTGTGATTATTTTACCAACCAGCCATATAGGCGGTAACCTGATTAAGTCAAATTGAGTCCAACCAGCCATAAATGCGGAACCAAAATAAACATGCCATATAGGCGGTAAGAAAATTTAATTACCAACCGACCAATCTGGCGGTATCCTTGATTAGTCAGGTTTAAACCAGATTAAAATGAATTACCAACCGACCAATCTGGCGGTATATTTTTTAAGTCATATTTTAAATAGTGAATATATTATATTTAAGGGAGATTAATCTAAATAGCAATAGTAAAAGAATTACCTTTCACCCTAGCAGGGGGAAGTTACCTCCTCATGGTGAATAGTAAAAACTGTAAAAAGTAAAGAAAGTAAATTACTATTATTACAGAACGTAATTAAAATTAATTACAAAACTAAAAATTAAAGGAAACTAGATAGAAAACTCCATATTTACATTAGAGAATTCAGAGAGAATGATACATCTGAAACTGAAATTTCGACCTCTATTTATAGGCGTCAGTAGGGGTCCGGCGTCGCGACACCCAGCTCGCGTCGCGACGCACGGTTTGTCGATGTGGCAGCTTCTGGTTCGTCGGCTTCAGATCCCGGATAAGGTGATAAGGTGACACGTGGCAAGGTGGTTGGATCTCAATTATTGTGACACGTGGCGGCTTCTGATTGGCTGATTTCAGATTCTTATCGCCACATGTCAATTGCGGATAAGTGAGTCAATAATTAATGTTGACGTGGCGCTGCATGGCGATGGCGACTGTCGGCACTGTAGAATTGCGACACGTGGCACGCTGTGATTGGTTGATGATTACGTGGCGATGACGTGGCAGTTTGACTTGGTCAACCGGTGATGTGGATGATGATGTGGCAGACACGTGGAGTGACACGTGACGATGGCGACTGTCGGCCCCGTAGGATGATGACACGTGGCACGACGCATGTTAGCAGATCGGCTGTGATGGTGACACATGGCACGGCACGTTAGCAAAGTCAAATTTTCTCAGATTTTGACTTGTGGACCCGGCGCACGTTAGCACTTTTCGGTGCACGTTAGGCGTCGCGACGCCAAAGGCTTGCGCGTCACGACGTGCCAAAATTACCAAAATGCCATTTTTTTTCCAATTTTCCAATTTTCACCTCAAGAATGTCCTGAAACTTTATTTATCTACAAAATAACACAAAACACATCAAAATATTCACAAAACTCAAGAAACTATACAAAATATTAGGTTAAATGAGTGGGAAATAGTGATATAATTACCACTCATCACACCCCCAAACCTAACATTTTGCTAGTCCTCGAGCAAAATATAGAATAAAATAACAAAAAAATCTTTAAAATAAAATTTAACTAAACCACTTTCGTAGGGATTACGGCTGCATTTAGCGTATGCAACAAGCCTTTAAACCCCTAGGTGTCCCTAGTGGACGAGTTGTAGTCTCATGATGGTTTACAGCAATGATACCCACAAACATTTTACAAAAGTAAAAAGGTAGTGAAACTTATGCACACAAAAGCAAAAAGACAAGCGAAAAGAGAATAAAGAAGTTAATGACTAATTAGGTGAAATTTCTACTCCAAGTTACTAGTTTTTTCTTTCTTTCTAAATTACTGAATATGTAAATTCTCCGATTATATTTACCATTCTCCATATACACAGCCAACCAAATATTAAACAACTCATTTTTGCCCACAACAGTCATAAGTGCAGTTGATAAGAGAGTAATATTTTTGTCCTAAAGTTTTATCGGAATTCACACCTTTTGTAGCAATGGAATAATTTTTTCTCATTTTCGAGATTTTTTCTTTGATTTTTGACTTTTGATTTTTTTTTATTTATATACAATACCTTCCATCTATATAGCGAGTTTTGGGTCGGTGGCTCCCAAACCAGTTGGCTTTAGGGCACCAGGTGTTAAGACACCCCTACAGACTTAATTACTCAGACTTCAAATATATTTATTTTTTGCAGCATCTTTGATCCATGTAGCGAGCTTTGGGCCAGTGACTCCCAAACCAGTTGGCTTTAGGGAACTAGGTGTTAAAACACCATTACAGACTTAATAACTCGGATCTCAGATGTTTTTTTTTTTTTTACTCCATCACTTTTTGAGATGCTTCCTCCAATTAAACTAGAGCACTGAATATTACAAACTTTTCAATTATAGCTCATGTCTGTATGTTTCCATGTATGTTGATAATACCTATCAACTGAGCATATGAAGATCCATTTTAGTCAGTTTTATGGAGAGTTTACAAATTAAATAATTTAAAATGAAATAAACAAAAACTAACTTGTTTCAAAAATGATTTGAGATACGTCTCAGGAGTGAAAATTCCTTACACAGCTATCTCTCACCAATTTCACCTTTTTAGTCAAAATAAAAACACAAAAATGCAAAATATTTTTGTAATTTTTGAAAAATTTTCAATTTTTTTTTTTGTATTTTTCGAAAAATTTCGGACTAAAAATAAAAACAACACACAGATTAAAAATAAAAATAACACACAGATTAAAAACAAAGTACTAATAAACTAATTCTCTCCCCCAAATCTAAATGAGACATTGTCCCCAATGTCTTAAACAGTAGAAGAAGAGTTTAGAAGATAATACCTGGATAACTGAAATTTTACAGGAAATTAAAGGTTAAGATCCAGATTAATCTGACGCCTCTTACCACGATCGTCTTCAGACCAATTTATCTTTGAAATGATAGGGTCAACTTGTGGTTCATAGGCTAAGAGTTGGTCTATTAGATCTGGAGCAGTTCTGGCAGTAAAGAGAAGTTCTTTCATAGGTTTTGACACGAACCCATTTCTCTAAGCATCATCAAGAAACACACAAAGAAAATCATAAAATCCTTCAACGTTGTACAGTCCAAGCGATTTCTGGTGTATGTTCAGGTGACCGGCGTAAACACACACGTATAACGCAAGCGTACGTATCGTTCAAGTAGTATAAAAAGTATCGATCCCACGAGGACTTAAAACCTTTTTGTTATCAATTTATTGGGCCAAATGATTACCAGTATCTAACAAGTTGTTTGATTGATTTGGAATGGCGACGATTCTAAATTTAAAGACAATAAATAAAATTGCTTAAAAGTAGATTTTAAGGAAATTCAATATTAAAAACTATCCAGGGTTGTGATTTATTTCAATATTATTTAAAAGATGAAGTAGTTATCTTATAGTTGGGTAAAATATCATTTATTAACCTGGAACACTAACTTATGTAAAAGCCTCTTCCGATGGTCAATTACAAATACCCAGTATAACCCAATTGAACCATATTCCTATGTCAACCACATTACCTGGATTCATTAAGTCTAAGTTCCAATTATGGCTACCCCCCCCACCCTACAGGTATATTCCTATCCTGTAAGGAAATCTATTAAAGGGTTATCTATCCTCAAGGAAGATCGTGGGCTATTGAGTCTAAGGTCTAAACTTAAAATCCCTATGTCTAGTTCATTTTAAGTTTACCTAATCAATTTAATTAATGGCCAGTTAATTAAAGAGCTTTAAGATTAAGACTCAATAAATAAATCTTTAATTTACCCAAACTATAATCTAACCCTTATAAACCAGTTTAATTGAAATTCATCACAACCCTAGATAACTAATTTAGCTATGACACATAACTAGGGCTAAAAACTTAAAAGACTTAAAATAAAATTGCATAAAGTAAATGTAGTAAAATAACTGCTGAAAGTAAATTAAAATAAAATTGCTAAGGTAAAAGGAATTACTTCTACTATATACTAATTAGATTTCTCCCATAATATAATATAAGCTTTGCAAAACATTTTCATCCAGCCATATAGGCGGTATTTTGATTTAATTAGTTTAAAAACAACCAGCCATAAAGGCGGAATCATTTTAAAAATAACCAGCCATAAAGGCGGAACATCAAAACACCAGCCATAAAGGCGGAATCATTTAAAATAACCAGCCATAAAGGCGGAACATAAAAATAACCAGCCATATAGGCGGAATGAAAATAAACCAGCCATAAAGGCGGAATTTAAAATAACCAGCCATAAAGGCGGAATTTAAAATAACCAGCCATAAAGGCGGAATATGAATTTTATTACCCACCGACCAATCTGGCGGTATCCTGATTAAGTCAATTTAAAACTTGAATATATTATAATTATGGGAGAATAATCTAAGAAGTAATAGTAAAAGAATTACCTTTTACCTTAACAGAAGGAAGTTACCTCCTCATAATGAGTAGTAAAACTGTAAAATAAAGAAATAAATTATTATTATTACAGAACTTAGTTAAAAATTACAAAAACTAGATAAAAAGAACTTAGAGAGAGAGAAACTCCCTAATTACATAGGATTTGGGAGAGGAAATGGTACCCAAAAAAACTGAACCATCGCGCTCTATTTATAGGCGCGGATGGGGTTCGCGCGTCGCGACGCTGGCTGCGCGTCGCGCCGCGCGCGCTACAGTGAGACGTGGCTCAATCCTGGCTTGACACGTGGCGAGGCGGCAAAGAGATCCGATGACGTGGCACTGTTCATGACGTCATCGCTTACGTCATGCTGACGTGTCAACTGTTCATGACGTCATTGCTTGCGTCATGCTGATGATGTGGAAGGCGACGTGGCGACACGTGGGGCGGCGGCCGTCGAGCAATGAGATTTCGACACGTGGCACGCTGTGATTGGCTTATGATGACGTGGCATGTTGACTCGGTTGACTTGCTGACGTGGCTGCTGATGTGGACGATGATGTGGCGACACATGGCATGACACGTTGGGCGGGTGGCCGTCCGAGCAATGAGATTTCGACACGTGGCACGGCGCATTTTAGCATCTCCGTTGTGATGGTGACACGTGGCACGGCGCACGTTAGCAAAGTCAACTTTTCTCAGATTCAGATTTTGTGGACCACGGCGCATTTTAGCAACTTCGGCGCAGGCTGGGCGTCGCGACGCCAAAGCTATGCGCGGCGCGACGCGCAGAAGACTGAAATATTCCAGTTGGTGCATTTTTGTCCGGATTTGCCCCAAATTGCCTCCAGTGCTGTCCAAACTTTATTTATCTGCAAAATAACAACAAAACACATCAAAACGTTCATAAATCTCGAGAAACAATACAAAACATTAGGTCAAATGAGTGGGAAATAGTGGTATAAATACCATTCATCACACCCCCAAACCTAACATTTTGCTAGTCCTCGAGCAAAACAGAAAATAAAATTACATGAAAATAAAATTTAACTAAGCCACTTTCGTAGGGATCACGGTTGCATTTAGCGTATGCAACAAGCCTTTAAACCCCTAGGTGTCCCTAGTGGACGAGTGTAGTCTCGTGAGGGTTTACAGCAATGATACCCACAAACATTTTACAAAAGTAAAAAGGTATTAAAACTAATGCACACAAAAGCAAAAAGACAAGCGAAAAGAGAAAGTTAGTGACTAATCAGGTGAAAATTCTTCTCCAAGTTACTAGTTGTTTTGTTTCTTTCTAAATTACCGAATAAGTAAATTCTCCGATTATTTTTACCATTCTTCATATACACAGCTAACAAAATATTAATCAACTCATTTTTGCCCACAACAGTCATAAGTGCAGTTGATAAGAGAGTAATATTTTTGTCCTAAAGTTCTTTCAGACTTCACACTTTTTTTGTAGCAATGGAATAATTTTTTTGATTTTTCTGATTTTTTCTTTGATTTTTTTCTCTATTTTTTATTTATATACAATACCTTCCGTCTATGTAGCGAGCTTTGGGTCGGTGGCTCCCAAACCAGTTGGCTTTAGGGCACCAGGTGTTAAGACACCCCTACGAACTTAATTACTCAGACTTCAGATATATATATATATTTTTTGCAGCATCTTCGATCCATGTAACGAGCTTTGGGCCAGTGACTCCCAAACCAGTTGGTTTTAGGGCACTAGGTGTTAAAACACCCTTACAGACTTAATAACTCGGATCTCGGACGTTTTTTTTTTTTTTTTTTTTTTTTTTTTTTTTTTTTTTTACTCCATCACTATTTAGAGATGCTTCCTCCAATTAAACTATAGTACGGAATATTACAAACTTTTCAATTTTAGCTCATGACTGTATGTTCCATGTAAGTTCATAATACCTGTCAACTGAACATATGAAGATTCATTTTAGTCAGATTTATGGAGAATTCACAAATTAAATAATTTAAAAGGAAATAAACAAAAATTAACTTGTTCCGAAATAAATGGTTTGAGATACGTATCAGGAGTGAAAACTCCTTACTCAGTTATCTTTTACCAATTTCACCTTTTTTAGTCAAAATAAAAACACAAAAATGCAAAATATTTTTGTAATTTTTGAAAATTTTTCAATTTTTTTGTATTTTTCGAAAAATTTTGGACTAAAAATAAAAACAACATACAAACTAAAAACAAGGTACTAATCAACTAAATCCCTCCCCCAAACCTAAATGAGACATTGTCCCCAATGTCTTAAACAGTAAAAGGAGAGTTAGAAGGTTGTACCTGGTTAGCTGAAATCTACAGGAAATTAAAGGTTAAGATCCAGATTAATTCGACGCCTCTTACCACGATCGTCCTCAGACCAATTTATTTTGATAGGATAGGGTCAACTTGTGGTTCATAGGCTATAGTTGGTCTATCAGATCCGGAGCAAGTCTGGCAGTGAAGAGGAGGTCTTTCATAGGTTTTGACACGAACCCATTTCTCCGAGCATCATCAAGAAACACACAAAGAAAATCATAAAATCCATCAACATTGAGTAGTCCAATTGGTTTCTGGTGTATGTTCAGGTTCGCCCAAGATAGAACTATAAAAATTTCCTCCAATGTACCCAAACCACCTGGCAAAGCAATAAAAGCATCAGCACGGTTAATCATTTCTACCAAACGTTCAGACATACCTGATACGATCAGTTCCTCTCCGTTTGATGATCCAATAAGATTTGCCTCTGCCAAGGGTTTTGGGACGATTCCTAAAACATGACTGCCTCCCTCCTGTACGGCTTTTGAAATAATCCCCATAAGTCCGAGATTGCCTCCGCCATATATTAAATGCATATTCCTTGCGGCTAAGACTCGACCCAATTCCTGTGCTGCTTCTATGTATTGTGGTTTAGTACCAACAGTACTACCACAAAACACACAGATGTTTTCAACTCGTCTTCTTGAAGTGGCTTCCATTTTTATGTATTTTCTTTCTCAAATTAGGATGACTTCAAAGGTGCAATGATGAGTTGAATTTATAATACCTGAAAAAGGGTGAGTAAAAATAACACAAGTATCTTCCAAAGGACGATTAGTAGCAAAATAGTAAAATAGATCGTGATAGTCAACATGATCTGGATCCTGTCGGAGAAAAAGTAAACAACAAAACAAATTAATATTATTATGAAAAGACAAAGAAATAAAATATATACAAAAATTTACGGCTTGATTAACGTCTATGCGTCAGGGACAAGCTTCCCATCCAATTTTCTTATAAATTGGCAAACAGGGTCTTTTTTAGTCAGATTCCCAAGACTTAACTGTTGTCTTTCTTTTTGAAATTGTGTATGTAATCTGCGAAATTCTATGTGAACATATCCACTGGGATGCGTCTCAAGAGTCGAAGATATATCATCTAAAGACTCCTTACTCAAGCCATCCCTAATGAATTTAATTTTGTCTTCGCGATTATCAGACACCATTCCTAAAGAACGACAACGAGTGTTGCAATTCCAACGTGCACATTTGTAACAAACACCCATTTGCTTAGCTCTTTGTTTCTTTGCATAGGTGCTTCTTCCAAAACCAGGAAAGTGTGAAATAAAAGAGTCAGAAGACTCACCTACCTGCCAATCGACTCGTGCTTCAATTACCCAACGAATGTCATTGGGAACACCATAGATTGTCAGTAACCTCATCCGTTCTAAGCGAGCTTTGTAGACTTTCATCAGAGATTTTTGAGGGAGAGAAGGAAATTGCTTGTGAAGATTTGAGAGAGCTTCGTCCATCATGAAATGACTTAATCTGCAAAAACTAAACACACAAAATTAAATCACACCAAATCACAATATATACAAAAATTGCATGGGTTGCCTCCCTGCGAGCGCTAAGTTTAAAGTCGTCAGCTAGACATGACTTCTTGAACGTTTATGCTGGATCTGAAAGTGTGACACTTTCTTTTTGTCGCTCAAATGATTCTCCCCAGTAGTGCTTGACACGCTGACTGTTAACTTTGAATGTGTTGTTGGTTTTGGGATCCAGTAACTCAACAGCTCCATATGGTAAAACCTGAGTGATCACAAATGGTCCTGACCACCTAGATTTCAGCTTTCCAGGGAAAAGTTTTAATCTCGAGTTGTACAACAACACCTGCTGCCTTGGTTCTAACTGTCTGTGCACTATTTTTCGGTCATGCCATTTTTTGGTCTTTTCTTTGTATAATTTGGCATTGTCATAAGCCTGTAGGCGAAATTCCTCCAATTCATTGAGTTGGTGAAGTCTTTTCTCTCCTGCAGCTTGTGAGTCAAGATTCAACTTCTTCAGTGCCCAATACGCCTTGTGTTCAAGCTCAACTGGCAGATGGCATGCTTTCCCAAACACCAATTGATATGGAGACATACCAATGGGTGTCTTGTAAGCTGTTCTGTAGGCCCATAATGCATCATCTAGTTTTGTAGACCAGTCCCTCCTTGTTGATCCAACGGTCCTTTCTAGGATTCTTTTGATCTCCCTGTTTGAAACCTCAACCTGTCCATTTGACTGTGGATGGTAAGCAGTGGCAACTTTGTGAGTAACTCCGTATTTGGATAGGAGTGCATCAAAGTATTTGTTGCAGAAATGAGAGCCACCATCGCTGATGATTGCTCGAGGTGTTCCAAACCGAGTGAAAATGTTTTTTTTCAGGAATTTGATCACCACTTTGGAATCATTGGATGGCAGTGCAATTGCCTCAACCCATTTGGAGACGTAGTCTACAGCAACCAGAATGTACAGGTTTCCAAATGATGGAACAAAGGGTCCCATGAAATCAATACCCCATACATCGAATATTTCCACTTCCAAAATGTTTTGCAACGGTCCTTCGTTTCTCCTTGAAATATTCCCTGTTCTCTGGCACCTGTCACATTGAAAAGCAAAAAGATAAGCATCTTTAAAAAGTGTGGGCCAGAACAAACCTGATTGAAGGACTTTGGCTGCAGTTTTGTTTCCACTGAAGTGTCCGCCGTATGGTGATGAATGGCAGTGTTGCAAAACACTGTTGACTTCCTCCTGTGGAACACACCGTCTCAGTAATTGATCAGCACAGCGTTTAAACAGGTACGGTTCATCCCAGACATAGTGCTTGACTTCTTTGAAAAACTTCTTTCGTTGCTGAGTTGTCCATTCCATCGGCCATTTTCCTGTTACAATATAATTGACATAGTCAGCATACCAAGGGACTTCATGTTGTTTTATGGAAAACAGTTGTTCATCTGGAAAAGTTTCTTTGATTGTCAATTCTTTGTCAGCTGTTTCTCCATTTTCCAGCCTCGATAAGTGATCTGCCACCTGGTTTTCTGTTCCTTTCCTGTCTCGAATCTCCACGTCGAATTCTTGCAAAAGAAGTATCCAACGGATCAATCTGGGTTTGGCATCTTTCTTTGTGATCAGGTATTTGATGGCTGAATGATCTGTGTAAACCACCACTTTGGGACCCAGCAGGTAAGAGCGGAATTTGTCAAAAGCCACACAACTTTGGGACTCAGCGTATTGTCAGTAAAATGCTATGCAACCCTTTTCAGTGGTTGTGTGAGTGAGTTCAGTCTTCATGAGTTTGAGTAGTAGTAAATGTGTGGAAAATCTTTGCTTTGCGTTGTCCCAAAACCGCACCTACAGCAAAATCACTAGCATCACACATTACCTCAAATGGAAGGGTCCAATCTGGTGCTACAATGATGGGGGCAGAAATCAGCTTCTGTTTTAGGATCTCGAAAGCTTCCTGGCATTCTTTGGTGAAGTTGAAAGGCACATCCTTTTCCAGAAGATTGCAAAGAGGTTTGGCAATCTTGGAAAAGTCTTTGATAAATCTCCTGTAAAAACCTGCATGTCCAAGAAAACTCCGAATCCCTTTACAGATGTTGGTGGAGGTAGTTTCTCAATGTCTCTATCTTTGCTTTGTCTACCTCGATTCCCTTTTGTGAAATCCGGTGTCCAAGAACAATGCCTTCCTGTACCATGAAATGGCATTTCTCCCAATTGAGTACCAGGTTTGTATCTTCGCACCTTTGTAATACCTGTTCCAAATTTTTCAAACAATGGTCAAAAGAATCTCCAAACACAGAAAAATCATCCATAAAAACTTCCATACTCTGCTCCAGCATATCTGAGAAAATGGCCATCATGCAACGTTGAAAAGTGGCAGGGGCATTACATAATCCAAATGGCATCCTGCGGAAAGCAAAAGTACCATAGGGACATGTAAAAGTAGTTTTCTCCTGGTCTTCTGGTGCAATGGCAATCTGATTGTAACCTGAATATCCATCAAGAAAACAATAGAATTCATGTCCTGCCAGTCTATCTAACATTTGGTCAATGAATGGCAGCGGAAAATGGTCCTTTCTCGTGGCTTTGTTCAGCTTCCTGTAATCCATACATACTCTCCATCCAGTCACCGTTCTTGTTGGAATCAGCTCGTTCTTTTCATTGGTGACAACAGTAATTCCTCCTTTCTTTGGTACACACTGCATAGGACTTACCCAAGTGCTGTCTGAGATGGGGTAAATGATGCCAGCATCCAACCATTTGATGATTTCTTTCTTCACGACTTCCTTCATGATTGGATTGAGTCTCCGTTGATGCTCCACTGTTGGTTTGTATTCATCATTCATCAGAATTTTGTGCATGCAGAATGATGGACTAATGCCTCGAATGTCAGCTATAGTCCAGCCAATGGCTCTTTTGTGCTCTCGTAACACTCTCAGTAGTTTTTCTTCCTGCTCCAATGTTAGTGAAGAAGAAATAATAACAGGTAATTCAGAAGAATTCCAAGAAAAATTAGGATGATTCCTCCACCCTGGGTTGTAGGTGTTGGAATATGGATTGTTCCCCTGTCTGTTGAAATTGTTGACATAGTTCACCGTTTCTTCAAATTGGGTGGTTCTGGTGCTCCTCCATATGGTGAACTTGTGGATCCAGTGGTGCTTTGAGTGTTGAGAGTCTCCATAAATTTGCATATCTGGTCCAGCTTGGTGTTGACTGCTGTATTAGCTCCAACTTCATATATTCCTGCAATTCTTTGAATCAGACTTCTTTCTGTTGGCCACAAGAGTTGTTGTTGGCCATTTCTTCAATTAGGTCCCAAGCTTGATCTTCTCCTTTTGCCATTAAAGCTCCTCCAGCAGCAGCATCGATTGTGGTTCTCATCAGTCCAGAAGTCCATTGTAGAAAGTCTGGACTTGAAGCCATTTTGGAATTTCATGGTGAGGACATTTCCGGAGCAAATCTTTTTATCTCTCCA
>SKCR01005738.1:0-25448 GCA_019454045.1 Zanthoxylum bungeanum | reverse complement strand
ATGGCTCTTAATCCGGGTTTCAAATTCCACTGGCGTTGTTCTAAGGACCGTCTTACTCATCTCTGCTTTGCGGATGACCTTATGATTTTTTGTAAAGCAGATGCCCCCTCGGTTTCATTGATCAAGGATTGTCTCGGGCAGTTCAGTAGTTTATCAGGTTTGATCCCGAATCCAGCTAAAAGTCATTTCTTCTTTTCTGGTATCTCTTCTACTCTCCAGGGCCAACTGCGTCATGTTTTGGGGTTCCAAGCAGGGGTTCTTCCTGTGCGGTATTTAGGTGTCCCTTTGATCTCTACTAAACTTCGGGCCTCAGATTGTGCTTCTCTTGTGGATCGTATTGTTTTGCGTGCTAAGAGTTGGAGTAGTAAATTTCTCTCTTATGCGGGTCGACTTCAGCTTATTAAGTCGGTTTTGTTCTCCATTCAAGTTTACTGGTCTTCCTTGTTTATTCTTCCTAAGTCTGTTATTAGGAAGGTGGAGACGATTCTGCGTTCTTTCCTTTGGAAGGGTAGTGCACTCACCTCTTCTGGGGCGAGAGTGGCTTGGAGTAGAGTTTGTTTACCTCTTAAGGAGGGTGGGCTGGGGATTAAGAGTTTGGATACTTGGAATAGAGCGGCTATTGTTAAGCACATTTGGTTTCTTTGTTCTAGCCAGGTCTCTTCTTGGACGAATTGGGTTCACTCTTATTTGTTGAGGGGGAGAAGTTTTTGGGAGGTCCCATGTCCTTCTGATTGCTCTTGGAGTTGGCGTAAGATCTTGGAGCTCCGTTCTTGGTCCCGGCGGCGGATGAGAGTTAGGATTGGGAATGGTGAGAATACTTTATTGTGGTTTGATTTTTGGCATCCTTTGGGCCCGATTGTGGACACGTTGGGTGAG
Source organism: Zanthoxylum bungeanum (assembly GCA_019454045.1). Lineage (NCBI taxonomy): Eukaryota > Viridiplantae > Streptophyta > Magnoliopsida > Sapindales > Rutaceae > Zanthoxylum > Zanthoxylum bungeanum. The sequence goes on along the minus strand of SKCR01005738.1, from coordinate 24,572 downwards.
AGAGTGATTTATGACTCTGGCTTGGATAGGATGGCTACAGTTGCTTCCATTATCTCTGATTCTGCTTGGCGTTGGCCCCCTTCTAAGTCTGCTGCCCTTGTTGACTTGGCTCAGTCCCATCTTCCGTCTCTTTCTAGTTTGAGGGAGGACGTGCTGGTTTGGGAGGATGATAAGAGCGGGAGATTTTCTGTGGATAGTGCTTGGAATGCCATGCGTACTAGGGGAAACTTGTTGCATTGGTCTCGAGTTGTTTGGTTCCAGAAGGCTATTCCCCGTCATTCCTTCTTACTTTGGATGTCTATTTAGGGAGGCCTTTGTACCCAGGATAGTTTGATGAGGTTTGGTATTTCTGCTTGCTCCCGTTGTATTCTTTGTGGTTGTTCAAGTGAGGACATTGATCATCTTTTCTTCCAGTGCATCTTCTCTTCGAGGGTCTGGTCGTCTGTGCTGGCTTTGTGTGGGTTAGATTGGAGTCGTCGGGATTGGCGACAGACTGTTGAGTGGTTATGTCAGTTCACTGATGCCTCTTTACGTCACCTTTTGGTTCGTCTGTCTTTTGCAGCTTCAGTCTACCATATTTGGAGGGAGAGGAATGCTCGCACTCATGATATGCCTTTTCGGCCTGTTTCTACTCTTCTTTATGATATTATTTTTGATGTTCGGAATCGTGCTAGCTTTGTACGTAAGGTGAAACCATCTTATGACAATAAATGGCTTCACCTTTCATGGCACTTGCCCGTTGACATCTTCTGTTGATCTTTGCTTGTAGCCTATAGGCTTTTCTTCTATGAGGGCTTGTCCTCTCTAGTTTGCCTGGGGTATGCCCCTTTGCTCTTTGTATAGTTTTCTTTTGGTTATAATACTTACCTTATCCAAAAAAAACTAAGCCTTGGCTTTGGCACAACAAACTTAGTGATCCCAGTTAAGTGCGACCCATTGACCATGGAAAGCTTCATAATCAATGTCGATGGACAAGAAGTGGTTTTGACTTTGGCCAACAAACCACAACTTGGACAAGACATTGACATGGAACAAAGCTCTCGTGATTCAAACACTTCCTCGACGGACAAAGGCCTTGACTTTGGCCAATAAGCCAATGCCAGTCTCGGATCTTGAGTGAGAATCACTCAATGGAAGGAAAGACGCTTAATATTTTGCGAGGGTTTTTCGAGTGCAAATTAACAACCAATTTATTATCTTTGTTAAGGTCTCATCATCATACACCCTTAAACATGTATTCTAAACACATAATAAAGAGAATATGAATAAATAATAATGATATGCGGATGGATACTTTACACATTGATCCTAGATCAAATCTCTCCCTTTCTCTCTCCCGCTATCACATGTATTTACTTCTACCCATTACACTACACTTCTAAAGAAACCTCATTTACATTGAGGGGAATAGGTGAGAAGAGAATACAAAGAATAAGGAGGTAATAAGGCTGGACACGCAGGTCCAATTAATAGATCAAATTTATTACAACAATTTCTAAAATTGTCCCACCATCTAATATCCATCCGATATACATTATTCATGCATCACAACCATGTATTCACACAAGCATGTTATCAATCAATCTAATCAAATTAATTAATCTGATAATAAGTGATCATCCAATGTTCAAACAATGATTTGATTTTGCTCGAGTCAAACTCGTTTTGCGAATAAGTACTCATAGTACGAATTCTCGAATTAAATTAAACTAAATCATTAAATCCAATTTAATATGCATTCAATTCTAATTCGCTTATTTAATTCCAAATTAAACATTACACTTTAATAACGAACTTTTTCGACTTAAATTCCAAATTTAATCGCTACGGGTCTCAAAGCCCATTAGGCCCAATTAAACTTTAAAGGTCCATTAAGTCGCATTTGGGCTTTATGGAAGCGGTTTTGGGCCTAATTGGATCCAACCAATTTTGCCTAAACCCAATTTGTACAACAAAGCCCAACAAGCCCAATTACAACACTAAAGCCCAAATCCAATTTTAAGGCCCAGTTTAATTAAACATAAAAATCCAATTTCACATTTAATTAACCAAAGTGTATAACATGATTAATCACCCAAATTAACATTTCTAAAACATCAATTAACAGAACTAATCATGCTCAATTACATCATCACATGTCCAACACATTTTGATTAAAATCAAACCCAAAACACATGCTCAAAGTCTCGGCCAAGGGAGGGGATTTTTGTCCGATTCGAATTCAATCCAATTAATTCCACAATCGACATTAAATCACATTCCTGAATGATTCTAACTCATCCAATGAATCAAAAATCAAAAATTCCAAGACATTTTAGGGTAACTCATATTCGGCCAAGCCTAAATATTTGGGGAAAAATATTCCAAACATTATTTCATGAAATTGATCCAATCAATCTTCAATTAAACATTTTTTTTGGATAAGGTAAGTATTATAACCAAAAGAAAACTATACAAGAGCAAAGGGGCATCCCCCAGGATCTAGAGAGGACATGCCCTCCTAGAAGAAAGCCAAACGGCTACAAGAGATCAACTAAAGATGTCATCGGGCAAGTGCCACGAAAGGTGAAGCCATTTATTGTCATAAGATGGAGTCACCTTACGAAAAGAACTAACACGATTCCGAACATCAAAAACAATATCATATAGAAGAACAGAAACTGGCCTAAGAGGCATATCATGAGTGCGAGCATTCCTTCAATTAAACATGTATTAAGCATACTCAAACATCCAATTTATTCAAATCATGCTCAAATACAAATTACCCAAATTTTAAGCCCTAAACTTTTTCATGCTCAAACCTTGCTCTAGATGCCATTGTTGGTTTCTATTAAGGTCCCAAGATCAATAATAAGCATGAAATATGTGCGAATACAAATCAACGAAGTTGCGGAATACTCACATTGATCGGTTGAGCGAAGCGGCGACGAACAAAACTCTTCACTGCCCACTGGACTGCTCATGGCAGTAAGCTTCTGTCATCACCATTGATTCGGCTTTGGATCAACATCTTCAAGCTCCAAGCTTCGTCATTTGATTCCCGGCTCATGGGTGGACTTCTCTATCACCTTCGCATGTCTCGTAAGTGTGCTAGCACTTGTGATTTTGCCACAAAATCCACACTCAAGCTTCCCTCATTCACGGTTTTTGGCAAACCAGAAACCAAAAAATGCACATCCCTTTGGGCGTGAGATGTAGAGAGAAAAGAGAGAAGAGAGAGATGATAAAAAAAATGTATTATTGTTTAGGTAAATGAATTTCTAAAAAAACATATACCCACTTTGCTTTCCAAAAGTCAAAGTAATTAAAAACAATATATTTCATTCAAGCTTTTAAAAAGCTTTCAACAACTCCCATCAAGTCACATCTATCATTCAAGTTGTCAAGTCACATCACTCAAAGTGACAAGTGATTTGACTTACGTGCCGCACTCGAATTCAAAATGCGAATGCGCTCACAAACAATCCGGGCTCGGGTTCACTAATTCCAAATTAATGAATTTTCCGTTGCGTCGTAATTAAATGATTATGCCTAGCGAAGTCACTATTCACATCGCTAACGAATTAATTCTAAATTAATTCGTTCGCCCGAATTAAAATCTAATTTTAATTCCGCGGCGAAATCCAATTTCGTTTAATATATCAAATATATTAATTTCTCGATTAATTCCAAATTAATCGTTATCTCTCTTTAAATGATATTTTATCCCAGATAAAATATCTCAGCAATTAATCCCAGATTAATTTAGAGTGCGAGTCATACGTCATCGGTGAATCTTTGGGAAGCGACCCATGAGATCCCCGGATATGTTGGCAGTAAATTCGGTCGTCGGACTATCCGAACACGTAAGTACCTCGTACTATGTTTATACCAATTTACAAGACAAGGTTGGCCTCTAGCAAAGCGCCATGCCTACCCAATTCTCTGGAAATATCCTTACAGGAATAAAGGATCTATATCAGGCGTAGTATACGTAGTATTGCATATTTCTGTCCAGTATCGGATGATCACGAGCTAGGCCTGGGGCTGGAATTGTGTCTGCCTCGTACGAAACACATGTCGGATGTCTGGTAACTAGTCTCTATAATCAGATAAACATGACCTTGTCATTTTATCCCGATGACTGCAGTACTTAAGAGTACTAGTACCGTATCCTACATGACCATCATCTCCATATGACTGGAGTGACACTTCCGTCTTGACATCACACCCAAAACACTACGATTCTCAATATACCCAGCTTTGGCGTACACAGAACCTGTTAAAGCCCTGGACGACCGCAACCAAAGTATATTGATTGTCGCAAGTATTAGCGGTGCAAGTCTCAGGTTAAGACCAAATACACCTACCCTGATTTCGGATTTCCATAGACACATAGTCATACTACAAATGGAATTTCGAGGGGATCTATCCAGAGCGAAGCTGTTTCCCGTACCATCGGTAAAACACAACCTCCTATTACACTTGCATGAGTATCCTATACCCAAATATATGAGAACTATGCCATTGTGCCATCACAACGCGCACAAGTGTAATACTAGTCTTTTACGTATTTATTGATGTCCAATCTCGATAATACTCTGACTAGGGATATTTAATGATTTATCCTTTGTGGACTGATACTGTCTCATATCATTCTCTGTCCAGGAACAAATCATAGGGACCTCCTATCATTTATACATCTAGGTGATCTAATCACAAATGATAAGAGTGCAATCTCCTTTGTCACTTAGTTAATTTCTACAACAACACCATGATCTGTACAAATAGTGACGCTATGGGTCATAATTGTCCAACAGTCACGTGTTTGACACAGTTTGCTAATCAATTATTTACAATCATTGTGAATAATTGAACGCAAATTATGAAGCTAAAGAAAGGAGATTTATATAGTTATGTATAGAGAATATCGATTCTCACAATACGACAACTATAGATATTGGATATAAGATCTCCCGTCTAGTTATTTAAAATAATGTTTAATAACTGTTTTGATATTTGATATCAGAACTTGTGACTATTGGATAGTTACTTGTTCTGTATAAACAGTTGTTACATATTTTAAGATTACTAGTAGTGTCATTGATGAAATGATAAACATTAAGAAAAATATTCGGTTAAATAAATAACTTAGAACTGTGCTTTATGAGATTTTATCATAAAAGCATTAGATGCTTATTCTGTATGGTAAATGATGGTCTGATACGAGATCACACCATATATCCTTATCCATTTAATGAATATTGTATTCAGGAAGTGATTAAATCTCATTTAACCAATGATTGTCATTGGACCATGAATTTATTAAACTGATACATTTGATGTATGTAGTTTGATGAATTTGAAATTGCCTTGTATAGTTTTCTTTGCTTCGTAACTCAGTTAATGAATTGTCATGACTTAGTTACGTGTTTCTAATAGAGAACCTGTTTAACGTCTTGAATTGTTCAAGAACTGTCAATATGTTTCTAATGAAACTCGGATAGAATATTTTGAATAGTTCAAAGATATTCTATCTGTAGTGTTGAAAACTGTATCTTTAGAAATTCATTCCGCGTCTTTGAATTGTTTGAATATGTTTGATATGATCAAACGCATGAATTTATGACAGTTAGTTGTAAAGTTATTTAATGAATATTATTCTTACTCAATATTAAACTTCCACGATTCCATTTTGATAGAATTAGTTAGTGGGAGTAATCGAATCTTATATGATTTGATTCGTTGATTTTGAGTGTTACTGAGTTAGTTTCAATAGTCCTGGGGTTATGCTCCAATAACACAAATGTTGGACAATTATGACCCATAGCGTCACTATTTGTACAGATCATAGTGTTGTTGTACAAATTAACTATGTGACAAAGGAGATTGCACTCTTATCATTTGTGATTAGATCACCTAGATGTATAAATGATAGGAGGTCTCTGTGATTTGTTCCTGGACGGAGAATGATATGAGACAGTATCAGTCCATGAAGGATAAATCATTAAATATCCCTAGTCAGAGTATTATCAAGATAAGACATCGATAAATATGTAAAAGATACACTTGTGCACGTTGTGAGGGCACAACGGCATAGTTCTCATATATTTGGGTATATGATACTCATGCAAGTGTAATAGGAGGTTGTGCTTCACCGATGGTACGGGAAACAGCTTCGCTCTGGATAGACCCCCTCAGAATTCCATTGGTAGTATGACTATGTGTCTATGGAAGTCCGAAATCAGGGTAGGTGTATTTGGTCTTAACCCTAGACTTGCACCGCTAATACTTGCGACAATCAATATACTTTGTTTGAGGTCGTCCAGGGCTTTAACAGTTTCTGTGTACGCCAATGCTGGGTATATTGAGAATCGTAGTGTGTTGGGTGTGATGTTAAGACGGAAGTGTCACTCCAGTCATATGGAGATGATGGTCACGTAGGATACGGTACTGGTTCTCTTAAGTACTGCAGTCATCAGGATAATATGACTAGGTCATAGTTATCCGATTATAGAGACTAGTTACCAGACATCCGAGATGTGCTTCGTACGGGGCAGACACAATTCCACCCCCAGGCCTAGCACGTGATCATCCGATACTGGATAGAAATACGCAATACCACGTATACTATGCCTGATATAGAACGCTTATTCCTGTAAGCATGTTTCTGGAGAATTGGGTAGGCATGACGCTTTGCTAGAAGCCAACCTTGTCTTGTGAATCGGTGTAAACGTAGTACTAGGTACTTACGTGTTCGGATAGTCCGACGACCCGATTTACTGCCAACATATCCGTAGATCTCATGGGTCTCCTCGAAGATTCACCGATGACGTATGACTCGTACTTTAATTAATCTGGGATTAATTTAATGAGAGAGAAAATTAATCTGGGATTAATTGCGGAGATATTTATCTGGGATAAAATATCAATTAAAGAGAGAGAACGATTAATTTGGAATTAATCGATAAAATAATATATTTGATATATTATACGAAATTGGATTTCGACGCGGAATTAAAATTAGATTTTAATTCGGGCGAACGAATTAATTTAGAATTAATTCGTTGGCGACGTGAATAGTGATTTCGTTAGGCGTAATCATTTAATTACGACGCAACGAAAAATTTGTTAATTTGAAATTAGCGAACCCGAGCCCGGGATTATTTGCGAGCGCATTCACATTTCGAATTCGAGTGCGGCACGCAAGTCAAATCAAGCGTCAAATCACAAGTCACATCAAATGTCAAATCACATGTCACTTTGAGTGATGTGACATTTGATTAGTTGATGTGAGTTGATGTGAGAAGAAAGAAAGCATTAAATGCTTTGCTTTTTGAAATTGAAAAAGGTAAATGGTTTATTATTTTTTGGGAAAATATAAATAAGCCTTTTACATTTTTTCCTTTTCCCACGTTCTCTTTCCTCTTCACGGTTTTAGGTCATTTTGGAGCCAAAAATCGTTCTTCATCTCTCTCGGTTTAGACCGACTCATCTCTTCTGTTTTTCTTCTGGTTTGACCGAAAATGGCAAGAAGAGAAGTGATGATTTTTGTGGCAAAGAACATCACAAGTGCTAGCACACCATTGGAGATATACCAAGGTGATAGGGAAGTGTTTTCATGAGCAAAGAATCACCTTGTGACGCTTGGAGCTTCCATGGAGGACACTCATGGCCGATTCTTGGATGAAGAAAACCACCCATTGCGCAGCCCATTGCCGAGCTTGGAGAAGACAGAAACTTGAAGTGCGTTTTTGGTTCATCACCACATGCATCTCAACCGATCAATGTGAGTTTTTTCCACACCTCATTTGGTTGTCTTTACACTTGTTTCATGCTTAATCGATGATCTTGGGACCTTAATAGAAACTAACAACTAATTCATCTCTTTAATTAAGGTTCCATTCGTTTCTACAATTACATATATGATATCTATAGGTAGAAAATTCGAATCTTGAAAAGTTTGAGATTTGAAACTTTCTTTTTTATAATTGTTATATAATTGAAAGTACTTGTATCTCGGAGGTACAAGTGAAAGGTCTATCATTTATTCTATTTGATCGAATATCTTTTCTACGATACTGAGTAACAAAATTGTTTTATTACTTGGTGCTTAACATTGGATGTTGACGATTACAGAAAAGACTTGATTTATTGAAGTCAAATGTGAGAATGATAAACTGTGATGGAACTATATAATTAATAAGATGAAGAGACCAATGGACAACTTCTGTATAAGTTTAATAGGATGTCGAAATCATTTACAAAGTTTTTGATACTTAATGATTCTGTTGTTTTCTTATTGAAGAAAATTATCTTATAACTTATAGTGGGAGCGATATTTGATATCGATTATGGAACTTGGCATTGAACCATAGATCTAAGATTGTTCATAGCTTACAACGATCAATTTTTGAACTTGATTAAGCTTTTATTATGAATCGTTCAAAAGATGTGCAAATTATTTGCGCAGCAAAAGCGAAGTGAGCTTGTAAAGGTTTGACCTTTATAGTATGACAGTGAGAAAGGTTATGCTCAGTAGTCTATTGTAGATTCTGAGAAAACTTGTCTCTAGTCGTACTAATTGAACAATTAAGGATCTGTTGGTTAGTTGATATTAAACCGTGTGTTTTGGCTAAAGAATGCAAAGTGGCGTTCTTGAATGGTTTCTTTGAATAAGAGATCCGTTGCGGTTTCTTTATTTGAAGAAGTTCATTCTGGAATGGCCATGGATTTTGTATTCTACTAAGATCACAGTTTGATATAATAGCTTATAAAGCCTATTGTAGACTCAGAAGAGCTTTCTGGAAATTTGTGTTCTCTGATTTTGATATCAGTCAGATTCTCTGGTCTTATCAAAGTATAGAGAATGCATATATGTCATTAGGGTCAGTGGGAGCGTACAAATTTCTTTCTCGTGTTATATATCCTTAAGTCTTATTTTCTCCATGTTTGCAGTGAGACTAGTCTATGTTATATTTGATATAAAGTTTTATATAAGATATAAAACTGAGAGACTTGTGATAAACTCCCATTAGTCACATATTAGAAAATAATTTAATAAAGGACACAGTAAGAGTATCTGTATGACAGTTTTTTTTGGATAAGGTAAGTATTATAACCAAAAGAACACCGTGTGACAGTTAACGTGTCTTTTATATATAGTATTCTTCTTTCGTAAATGATGATACCTTTTTTGAAAGAAAGATTGATTGGAATGTCTAGTCAATCTTATGTATCATAGGATGATGACATAATGAATACTATATTATGTGCGATTAAAAATATCAATTTAATTATAAATATTACGAGTTATTTTGATATGCTGTAGACCATAAGATGGATCTTGAAACACGTTCTTTGTGATCTTAGAGATATTAAGAACAAGTTTCTTATTTATGGAGAATTTAGTCTGCAACCATAAGGTCAGATTAGTTTTGATTCTAATTATGACATTAGATGGTCTATGTCGAATAAAATCAGAAAAGATGCAGTGGGAGTGTCATTGTTGATTCTACAAAACTAGTGGAATCAGTTGCAACTTATGAATATTGACTTATGAAGTTGCATAGTGACCTCAATGATTAGAAGTGTTGATATTAGTTTTGTGCTTGCGGTTGTCTTATAGTATTTTGGATTTGATCTGTATATGATTAGACAACTTAGCAGCTATAGTATATTACTGATATAGCATCTAAGTCATATTGATGTGGAATTTGAATTCTACAAAATATGCATGATGTTGGCTTAGGAAAACGGTTGGGTTTATTGGACAGACTAAATTTGTTAAAGCAGGCTTACTTATTATTGCCTACCTCTTGAGTGCTAGTGAGCTCTTGAGGGCCATGTGACAAGAACTCACTTGGGTTGGAAACCAAGCAAACCCCAAGCATCTTTCTCAAAACCCCAAGAACTTTGAATACTGATTTTGTAGGAACAAAACCCAACCAAGATCAGCCCCTAACCACCATGAAACTCACGTCCATGATAACCACAAGCATGAAATCAGATTGTATTTTGCTAGCAATGGAGACGCCACTAAGTTGCCAAGCTTAGATAAGTCAATTTGAACTTGAAAAGGGGAATCCCTCCCTCAACAAGGTTTTGGCCATAGCCATGGAAAGCTCAAGCTTTTCTCTCTTTCAAAATTCTGTATATTACGTTGGTTTCTCAAAAATACAAAGAAGAGTCATATAATAAGGGTTACAAAAGAGTAAAAAGGCTAAAATGACCCTAGAGCTAAAATTACCAAAAGCCCTAAGTCAAGCACCTCAACCACGACCATTAAGGTCCTTTTGCACCTAAATAAACTTAAAACAAAGATTAGAAGCTAATCTCACTTAAGCTAATTAAGGAGCTTACATGCTATAGTAAATTGACGTGCTTCCGGCTAAGTACAAATCTAAGCATAATTAAGCCTAATGGCATAATCAACCATGCTAATTACATCATAAATAAAGTCAAAATGTCGAGCACAAATGACAAAAATGACCCCATTTGGCCGAATTCAACATAGTCCCAAAATGGGTGAAATCGGGTCAAAAGGGTGCTGGTGCTGAAGCTGCTCTGCTATGCTTCAGTCTGAGCTGATCTGGGTCAAATGAAATAGCTTGGGGACCTCTCTGGTTATGCCCATATGTGTCTCTGGTGTGCACTTGACTTGGTTGTTGCAACTGGTCACATAGCTCTGAGCTAGTCCCGCAAAGGCCTCTCTGATCTTCTTTGCTCTTTGGCGTGTGATTGGCCCTGTTGGCAATTGCATGGGTTCTTCCAAGTTGTTAGCTGCATCCTGTAATGTCTCTGGTGTGTTTGGACTCATGTCATTCCCTCCTTGTTGAAAAGGATTCGACCTCGAATCTGAACCTGCATCAAAATGAGTTAAGTCAGAAACATTAAAAGTAGCAGAGACGTTGTACTTACCTTGCAAATCCAGCTTATATGCATTGTCATTGATCCTTTCCAAGACTTGAAAAGGTCCATCTCCTCTCGATTGTAGCTTGGATTTACGCTGTTCGGGAAATCTCTCTTTACGCATGTGTACCCAAACCCAATCACCAGGTTGAAAGACTACACGTTTTCTTCCCTTATTTGCATGAGAAGCGTATTGCTCGTTCTTTCGTTGAATGTGCTCTCTTACCTCTCATGGATATGCTTCACCAAATCTGCCTTCCTTTTGCCATCTAACCCTGTATGCTCATCAATAGGTAATGGTAACAAATCCAATGGAGTTAGTGGCTGAAAACCATAAACAATCTCAAAAGGTGAAAATGATGTAGAAGAATGAATGCTACGATTATATGCAAACTCAATAAATGGCAAACAATCTTCCCAACTCTTCAAATTCTTACCAACTATAGTGCGCAATAATTGAGATAAAGTCCTATTAACTACCCCCGTTTGTCCATCAGTCTGTGGGTGACATGTGGTAGAATACAATAGTTTGGTGCCTAGTTTAGCCCACAACACCTTCCAAAAATGGCTAAGGAACTTAACATCTCTATCAGATACAATACTCCTAGGTATACCATGGAGTCGCACTATGTCTTTGAAAAATAAATCTGCAATGTTTGTAGCATCATCGGTTTTATGACATGCAACGAAATGAGCCATTTTACTAAACCTATCAACTACAACAAAGATTGAATCTCTACCCCTCTTTGTCCTTGGCAAACCTAACACAAAATCCATCGATATATCAACCCAAGGTTCGCTAGGTACAGGCAAAGGAGTATACAACCATGTGGCATTAATTTAGATTTAGCATGCTTACATGTTAGACACTGATCACAAATACGCTCAACATCACGTTTCATTTTAGGCCAATAAAAGTGCTCATGTAAAATAGCTAAAGTCTTAGTAATCCCAAAATGCCCCATCAAACCTCCCCCATGCGCTTCTTTCACAAGCAACTCACGCATATTACAAGCAGGAACACACAACCTGTTCGCTTTAAATAAGAAACCGTCATGAATGTAAAACTTTCCAAAAGATGACTTTGCACAAGCAACAATAATCTCACCAAAATCAGAATCACACTCATATAGTTCCTTAATCAAATCAAATCCCAACATTCGTGCATGCATTGAACTAAGTAAAACATACCTGCGAGATAATGCATCGGCCACGATGTTTTCTTTACCTTGCTTGTAGCGTATAATATATGGAAATGACTCAACGAATTCCATCCATTTTGCGTGTCGCTTATTCAGCTTACCTTGACCCTTCAAGTGTTTTAATGATTCATGGTCGGTGTGGATCACAAACTCTTTAGGCCACAAGTAGTGTTGCCACGTCTGAAGTGCTCTCACAAGCGCATATAACTCTTTATCGTACGTGGGGTACCTCAAAGCTGCTCCATTCAGCTTCTCACTAAAATAGGCTATTGGCCGCTTTTCTTGCATAAGAACTGCTCCAATACCTAACCCTGATGCGTCGCACTCAATTTCAAATGTCTTCTCGAAGTTGGGTAGTGCCAAAATGGGTGCACTGCATAACTTCACTTTAAGATCCTGGAATGCTCTCTCTTGCGCCTCGCCCCATTGAAAACCAACTGTCTTCTTTACTACCTCGGTCAATGGCGCGGCAATGCTACTGAAGTCCTTGACAAATCTCCTATAGAAGCTCGCTAATCCATGAAAGCTTCGGACTTCTGTCACTGTAGTTGGTGTAGGCCATTCCTGAATTGCCTTCACCTTCTCCACATCTACCTCGATGCCATCTGCACTCACAACAAAGCCAAGAAAAACAATTCTATCCATGCAAAATGTGCATTTGTCAGAGTTAGCATACAGTTGTTCTTTTCGTAAAACATCAAGTACATGTCTCAAATGTAATTCATGCTCCTCAATCGATGTACTATAAACTAAGATGTCATCAAAGTATACCTTTTTTTTTGGATAAGGTAAGTATTATAACCAAAGAAAACTATACAAAGAGCAAAGGGGTATACCCCAGGCACTAGAGAGGACAAGCCCTCCTAGAAAAAACCAAAAAACTACAAAGCCAAAAGGCTACAAATGAATCAACAGAAGATGTCCACGGGAAGGTGCCACGAAAGGTGAAGCCATTTATTGTCATAAGATGGATTTACCTTACGTAAGGAGCTAACACGATTCCTAACATCAAAAACAATATCATAAAGAAGAGCAGAAACAGGCCGAAGAGGCATATCATGAGTGCGAGCATTCCTTTCCCTCCAAATATGGTAAACTGACGCTGCAAAAGACAGACGAACCAGAAGATGACTTAAAGAGGCTCCGGAGAACTGACAAACCCACCCAACAGTCTGACACCAATCTCGACAACTCCAATCTAACCCACACATGGCCAGCACAGACGACCAGACCCTAGAAGAATAGAGGCACTGGAAGAAAAGATGACCAATATCCTCACTCGAATAACCGCATAGAATACACCGAGAGCAAGCAGAGATGCCAAATCTCATCAGACTGTCCTGAGTACAAAGGCCACCCTGAATAGACATCCAAAGAAGAAAGGAATGACGGGGAATTGCCTTCCGGAACCAAACAACTCGAGACCAATGCAACTGGGGTTTCCTTGCCCTCATGGCATTCCAGGCACTATCCACAGAGAATCTTCCGTTTGTATCCTCCTCCCAAACCAGCATATCCTCCCTCAAACTAGAAGGAGACGGAAGATGAGACTGAGCCAAATCAATAAGAGCAGCAGATCTAGAAGGGGGCCATTGCCAAGCAGAATCGGCGATAATGGATGCAACTGTAGCCATTCTATCCAAACCAGAATCATAAATCACTCTCTCGCCCAACGTGTCCACAATCGGGCCAACTGGATGCCAATAATCAAACCACAGTAACGTCTTCTCACCATTACCAATCCTAACTCTCATCCGCCGACGGGACCAAGAACGAAGCTCCAAGATCTTACGCCAACTCCAAGAACAATCAGAAGGACAAGGGACCTCCCAAAAACTTCTCCCCCGCAACAAATAAGAGTGAACCCAACTCGACCATGAGGAAACCTGGCCAGAACAAAGAAACCAAATATGTTTAACAATAGCCGCTCTATTCCAAGAATCCAAACTCTTTATCCCCAGCCCACCCTCCTGAAGAGGTAAACAAACTTTGCTCCAAGCCACTCTCGCCCCAGAAGAGGTGAGCGCACTACCCTTCCAAAGGAAAGAGCGAAGAATCGTCTCCACCTTCCTAACAACAGACTTAGGAAGAATAAATAAAGAAGACCAATAAACTTGAATGGAGAACAAAACTGACTTAATAAGCTGAAGCCGACCTGCATAAGAGAGAAACTTACTACTCCAACTCTTGGCACGCAGAATAATACGATCCACAAGAGAAGCACAATCAGAGGCCCTGAATCTAGTAGAGATTAACGGGACTCCCAGATACCTCACTGGAAGATTCCCAACTTGGAAACCCAAAATGTGACACAAGTGGCCTAGGAGAGTAGGAGAGATTCCAGAAGAGAAGAATTGACTTTTATCTGGGTTCGAGGTAAGACCTGATAAACCACTAAACTGCCCAAGGCATTCCTTGATCAAGGATACAGAAGACGCTTCAGCTTTACAGAAAATCATAAGGTCATCTGCAAAACATAGATGAGTAAGACGGTCCTTAGAACGTCGCCAGTGGAACTGAAAACCCGGATTAGTAGCCATATTACGAAGAAGACCTGACAACACTTCCATAGCCAAAACAAAAAGATAAGGAGACATGGGATCACCTTGTCGTAATCCCCGACCCCCAGGGAAGAAACCATGCAGCTCACCATTAATAGAGACAGAGAATCTAGTAGTAGTCATACACTCCTGAATCCAACCCACCATCCTCTCTGGAATACCAACTGTCCGCAGAACCTCAACCAGGAAATCCCAACGAACTGTGTCATAAGCTTTCATCAAGTCAATCTTAAGAGCACATCTCGGAGAACTGCCATTACGGTGATAGTTCCGAACCAATTCCTGACACAAAAGAATATTGTCACTAATACGCCTTCCCGTGACAAAAGCAGATTGGTTATGACTGATTACTGAAGGGAGGATAATCCTGATTCTATTCGCAATCAGCTTAGCAATGCACTTGTAAATGGTATTACAACAGGAAATAGGCCTAAAATCCTTAACCTGGGAAGGATTAGGAATCTTAGGAATAAGAGCAATGGATGTAGCATTAACCTGCCTCAAAAGACGCCCAGAAGAAAAGAATGAGTGAATAGCACAAAGGACATCATTCCCCACAATATTCCAACACTGCTTAAAGAAGCCCGAATTAAACCCATCTGGACCTGGAGCTTTGTTGTCCTTCAACCCGAACAAGACAGCCTTAATCTCCTCATCCGAAACCTCCTGAGAAAGAGCCACACTCTGCTCAGCAGTCACATGTCTAGTAATAGCAGAACGAAGAACCGCCTTATCAAAATCCTGCTGATCATGCTGAGGACCAAAAAGGGTCTCAAAAAAAGAAACAATCTCATCTTTAACCAAGGCATCTTCCTCCACACGGGTCCCATCCTCCTTATAAATAGAAGTAATCTTACTACGACCGTGAAAACTCTTCATAGCCGTAAAAAAGAATTTAGTGTTCTGATCCCCAAGGTTAAGCCACTGGACTCGAGATTTCTGTCTATTGAAGCCTTCTTCAGCACGACTTAAAACACCATAACTTAACGAAAGACGAGCTTCTTCAGCTAGCAGAGCAGAGTCACTAGGGTGGTCCTGTAAAGCACACTGCACTCTGTCCAGATCATTTCTAATCTCCATGACTCGCCCTGAAATCTTAGAGAAATGCTCAACATTAAATTTTTTCAAAGCCAACTTAACATTCTTCAGCTTACAACATAAACGTGATTCATTAATCTCATAAATGTGCTAGGTGCGTTTGTAAGACCAAATGGCATAACTAACCATTCATATAATCCATATTTGGTCTTAAATGCGGTTTTCCACTCATCTCCCTCTCTCACGCGAATTTGATGATATCCACTTTTCAAATCAATCTTACTAAATATCTTGGAACCATGCAATTCATCTAACATGTCATCTAGCCTAGGAATAGGATGGCGATACTTTACCGTTATATTATTGATGGCTCGACAATCAACACACATCCGCCATGTCCCATCTTTCTTAGGAACTAGAAGCACTGGTACTGCACAAGGACTCATGCTTTCCCTTACATACCCTTTGTCCATCAAATCCCGCACTTGCCGTTGAAGTTCCTTTGTCTCCTCAGGATTGCTTCTATAGGATGGCCTGTTGGGAATGACTGCTCCAGGTACGAAGTCTATCTGGTGCTCAATGCCTCTAATGGGTGGAAGCCCACAAGGAATGTCCTCAGTCAGTACATCGTTGTAGTCCTGCAAAAGAGATGAAATAGACATAGAAAGCAAAGAGTCAGTGTTAAAAAAATAAACATGGGGCTCCTTGTAAACTAACAATAGCATCAGGCTGCTAGTCTTGAAAGCTCTCCTCGCTTCACCCTCACCCATGTAGAAACTTCTTTTCACTCTCCCTTTGGTATCCCCCTTACTTTCACTCTCACTTCCCTTGGGTAAACTCTCGGCCTGGGCCTTATTTTTCACACTCTCACTAGTTTCCCCCAAGTTAGTGTTTGCACTCGCCCTCTCTTTATCCCTCTCAAGTTGCAACCTGATCTTCATGGACTTGCTTTGGTGTAAGTGGGTATAGTGTAATGGGTTTCCCTTTATGTTGAAATGAATACTTATTCTCGAACCCATCATGAATCACCTTCTTATCAAACTGCCACGGCCTTCCCAAAAGTATATGACCCGCATGCATCGGAATCACATCACATAGAACATCATCTGTGTAAGGCCCAATGGTAAAGCTCAATAATACCTGCTTCGTTACCTTCACTTCACCACAATCATTTAACCACTGCAACTTGTAAGGCTTGGGGTGCTTCAAGCAACTCAACCCCAATCTCTCAATCAAAGCCGTGCTAGCCACATTGGTACAACTGCCTCCATCTATAATCATACTACAACCCTTACCATTCACACGGCATCTGGTGTGGAATATGTTCTCCCTCTGCTGATCACTCTCATCCTCAACAACTTGTGCTGTCAAAGCACGCTTAACAACTAGGGATAAGTTATCTAAAGGGTATGCAGCTCCATCGTGGTCACTAGCATCTTCTAACTCCGGCATCTCATCCTCTACCTCATCATCTGTAGAGTACACATCTCCGCTCTTGTCAATCACTAAGGTGCACCTATTGGGACATTGTGAAGCATAGTGTCCCATGCCCAAACACTTGAAACACTTGACATCCTTAGTTCTCGTAGCTGTACCCTCAGGTTTAGTTCTAGGCTTACTCGATTCTGCAGCCTCTTTACCCTTGCCACTAGGTTCGGCCCTAGGCTTGTTAAAGCCTCCACTAAAATCACCTCTAGGCTTGTTAAAGCCTCCATCTCGCTTCTCATTCGGAACCCATTTCCCCTTCCAAGTAGAAGTAGTCTGAGTACCAAATCTGGATGTGGCCTTCTTCTTGAGTTGCCTCTCTACCTTGATAGCCATGTGAAGCATGTCCTCCAAATCAACATAATGATGTAACTCCACCATGTTGGAAATCTCCCTATTTAAGCCTCCAAGAAACCGTGCCATAGTAGCCTCTGCATCCTTAACTACATTCGCCCTGATCATGGCAACTTCCATCTCTGTGTAGTAATCCTCAACACTCTTGGTACCCTGATACAGATGTTGTAGCTTCTGATACAACTCACGGTAGTAATGGCTCGGAATGAACCTCTTCCTCATAAGACCTCTGAGTTCTTCCCAAGTCTGAACTGGTCTCTCATAGTTTCTTCTCCGAGTAGCAACAAGCTGATCCCACCATATCATGGCATAATCAGTAAACTCAATAGCTGCCAGATTGATTTTCTTCACATCTGAGTAGTGATGGCAATTGAATATCAGCTCAATCTTCTTCTCCCATTCCAAATAAGCATCGGGATCATTCTTCCCCTGAAAGGTTGGTATCTTGATTTTAATGCTACCTAGATCTCCATCTAAGTCCCCTCGTCTACCAAAACCCCTTCGATCATAATCCCCTCGCCTATCATCAAATGCACCTCTATCATCAAATCGTCTATCCCTCCGATTATGTCTCCCATCAAATCTCCTATCACACCCTCTACCAAACCCCCTACCATGCCTCCTATCTTGTCTAGGCTGAAACCTCTCCTCAACATCATCAAGATCATCAAAGTCATTCTCGGCTTCTTCTTCATCCGATGGTATATGTTGCGGTGGTACTCGACGTGGTGGCACATTATGAGGTGGTGGATTATGAGGTGGTAGTACATTATGAGGTGGTGGTACATTCTGAGGTGGTGGTGCTCTGGGAACACTGCCCGACTGAATACTCTCTACACTCTTGGACAACCTTTCCAATGCAGCATTCATATTCTCCATCATATCTGTAAACTTTCTATCCATAGCTGCAAGCTTCTCATCGATGGTTAAACTAACACCTGCCATTTCAAAGCTCAACAAACAAATCAGTAATAACAAGAAAGTAATACGATATGTAAAATCCTCTCAAGCTCACAATCTCACGTGTTTACACTCAATTATATCTCAATCTACTCGTGTTTGCACTATATTGGCTTTTACCCGATATTGTGCTCACACTCACTGCCTTTTACCACTATTGAGTTCTTCCTCAATTCAATTACAAATCAACTCAATTCCCAGAATGGTCAACTAAGATGTAGTCCACAAGCTAGCAGAAACACAATGTATATATAGAGCAGGTGGAATAAAGCAAATAAGATAAGTAATCACGGAGACTCAATCGAAAGAAACTTATAGCTAGAGTGCTCATAATAAGAAAGAATGATGAGTTAGCTAAATGCAATAAATAAGCAAGCAAGCAATCAACGTGTCACTGAAGCAATCTTGTGGTCACTCGCTATAGTGTTTGAGCTCACCTTTCTTTTATTCTCACACACACTCACAAGTGTTTACACTCCAATGAAACACAATGAAGCACAAAGGATTTCAATTCGGTTATAACACAAATATAGTCTTTCAAGCTCAAACCAATACACACCAAATCAAATATCAATGTAACTCATGTAAAGCAATCCAATCAACTTGCAAATGGTCTAATCAAGCTAAGCACAATGCGATCAATTCTCTTTCTTTTTTTTTTTTTTTTCTTTTTTTTTCTTTTTTTTTTTTCAAAACAAGTAGGTGACTCAGCTGCTTACGTAAGTAGCTTACAAGTAGGTCAATTAAGCATGTCAATTCGGCAATGGTAAGTTACAAACCAACTAAACACTTTTTCCAACTAACTTGGTGATGCAGCAGCTTGCCTCTTCAAGCACCTCTCAAATGCAATGATGGCTACTCAAATTTCCATGTCAAGCTCATGAGTGCTTCCATTTTCAATGTCATGCTAATGATTTCAACACAAATCCAATGTCAAGCTAATGATGGCTCACGCAAATCAGCAAGCACACTTGTTAATTCATGCTTCAACATAAGCACATCAAGCATCTTACTGTGTAACAAAGCAACCAGACTTGTCTCACAAAGTTAACACACAAGCATAAGTAAACTTGAAGAATAAGTCACGACCTCATCAATCCATAAGCATTTCATTTTGTTTCAACACTCATTCACTCAAATGCCTCACCACAACACTCAAACACACTTGTTTTCCTCACACTTCACAAGATTGCAACAACTTCACAAAGATTGCAAACAAGCTAGTTCACGCAAATGCTAGGAGTAATGGAGTGCAATCTGATTTTCTCAAAGTAGATATGAACAATACCTATTGAAAACAAGCTAAGTGACATGCATATGGCAAGAACAAAGCAAGGGTGGTGATGGTTCTTCCTTGGCCGAATCTGACCTGATGCATTTCTTTTTTCTTTTTTTTTTTTTTGATTTTTTGAAACTAATAACTTAATAACAATGTTAAACACGTCCTAGTAACTTACAAATAACAACTAAACACTTGATTCAAGCAAAGAACACAAAAGCCCCAATTTTGACCTAAGTAGCCAAAGCTTAACTTCAAAGAAATACTCAAAATTAGCACAAACTACTAAAGGACAGATTGTTATTCATGCAACAAGGATTACAGATCTGAAAGAAACAACAAGAAACAACAAAGAACACACAAGAACACCCATGGCCGAAACTTGAGGACAAATTCCTTAATGGCCGAAATCAACAACAACAACAAAAACAAAGATGAATACAAGATTAAACAACACAAAGGATAGGAAATCAGACCTCAGAACCCTAAGCTCATGATACCAAATGACAAGAACTCACTTGGGTTGGAAACCAAGCAAACCCCAAGCATCTTTCTCAAAACCCCAAGAACTTTGAATACTGATTTTGTAGGAACAAAACCCAACCAAGATCAGCCCCTAACCACCATGAAACTCACGTCCATGATAACCACAAGCATGAAATCAGATTGTATTTTGCTAGCAATGGAGACGCCACTAAGTTGCCAAGCTTAGATAAGTCAATTTGAACTTGAAAAGGGGAATCCCTCCCTCAACAAGGTTTTGGCCATAGCCATGGAAAGCTCAAGCTTTTCTCTCTTTCAAAATTCTGTATATTACGTTGGTTTCTCAAAAATACAAAGAAGAGTCATATAATAAGGGTTACAAAAGAGTAAAAAGGCTAAAATGACCCTAGAGCTAAAATTACCAAAAGCCCTAAGTCAAGCACCTCAACCACGACCATTAAGGTCCTTTTGCACCTAAATAAACTTAAAACAAAGATTAGAAGCTAATCTCACTTAAGCTAATTAAGGAGCTTACATGCTATAGTAAATTGACGTGCTTCCGGCTAAGTACAAATCTAAGCATAATTAAGCCTAATGGCATAATCAACCACGCTAATTACATCATAAATAAAGTCAAAATGTCGAGCACAAATGACAAAAATGCCCCCATTTGGCCGAATTCAACATAGTCCCAAAATGGGTGAAATCGGGTCACATAGCTCTGAGCTAGTCCCGCAAAGGCCTCTCTGATCTTCTTTGCTCTTTGGCGTGTGATTGGCCCTGTTGGCAATTGCATGGGTTCTTCCAAGTTGTTAGCTGCATCCTGTAATGTCTCTGGTGTGTTTGGACTCATGTCACCATGAGTATGCGATACACATTAAGATATGTATAGGATACCATGGATTGACACTAGAGCAAGTGGGATAAATTGTTAGGGTTGGTGCTCAGAGTGCCAATCCGGATCGTATTTATGTCAGACTCATAAATACGAGCAATTCTATTTTCCATAATATTACTAATTGAATGGTAGCACCCTTGTCTTTTATACACTTATTCGATCTAATTACGAATAGATATCTAATTATAATTAGATCGAAACAAAATTTGGTTAGTGATACGTGTATATTAGACAAAGACCCTAGGATTTACAATATAGTGCGTAGTTACAACGTAGTTTGTAATTAACATTGGGAAGTGCACTATAAGATGTATATCCTTAAATAAAGTTCTTGGTCAAGATTTACTAAAATGGGTCAGTTAGTAAAATCCGTTGAGACAAGTATATGTCGTATATTGTGACTTGGTCCGATGGTTTATCCCAGTGAACCATGTGTCTTGGGAGACTCGTATAGACATTTAGGTGTTTATTTGATAAGACACTGAACGACTCACTGAATATTTCCTAATATATGGTATACCAACATCAATAGGAATCTTCTCGAGTTGAGTGAGCATAGTGGTCATTCGACTTGAGTGATTAGGCTAGGCCAAGTGGGAGATTGTTGGACAATTATGACCCATAGCACATCACTATTTGTAAAAGATATGGTGTTCTCTGTACAAATTAGCTTTGTGACAAAGGACATTACCTTTACAAGCTATTGTAGATTCTGAGAAAACTTGTCTCTAGTCGTACTAATTGAACAATTAAGGATCTGTTGGTTAGTGTTGATATTAAACTGTGTGTTTTGGCTAAAGAATGCAAAATGGCGTTCTTGAATGGTTTCTTTGAATAAGAGATCATTGCGGTTTCTTTATTTGAAGAAGTTCATTCTGGAATGGCCCTAGATTTTATATTCTACACAGTTTGATATAATAGCTTATAAAGCCTATTGTAGACTCATAAGAGCTTTTTGGAAATTTGTGTTCTCTGATTTTGATATCAGTCAGATTCTCTGGTCTTATCAAAGTATAGAGAATGCATATATGTCATTAGGGTCAGTGGGAGCGTACAAATTACTTTCTCGTGTTATATATCCTTAAGTCTTATTTTCTCCATGTTTGCAGTGGGACTAGTCTCTGTTAAATTTGATATAAAGTTTTATATAAGATATAAAACTGAGAGACTTGTGATAAACTCCCATTAGTCGCATATTAGAAAATAATTTAATAAAGGACACAGTAAGAGTATCTGTATGACAGTTAGTATAACCATTTGACAGTTAACGTGTCTTTTATATATAGTATTCTTCTTTCGTAAATGTTGATACCTTTGTTGAAAGAAAGATTGATTGGAATGTCTAGTCAATCTTATGTATCATAGGAATGAATACTATATTATGTGCGATTAAAAATATCAATTTAATTATAATTATTACGAGTTATTTTGATATGCTGTAGACCATAAGATGGATCTTGAAACACGTTCTTTGTGATATTAGAGATATTAAGAACAAGTTTCTTATTTATGGAGAATTTAGTCTGCAACCATAAGGTCAGATTAGTTTTGATTCTAATTATGACATTAGATGGTCTATGTCTTATAAAGTCAGAAAAGATGCAGTGAGAGTGTCACTGTTGATTCTACTAAACTAGTGGAATCAGTTGCAACTTATGAAGTAGCATAGTGACCTCAATGATTAGAAGTGTTGATATTAGTTTTGTGCTTGCGGTTGTCTTATAGTATTTTGGATTTGATCCATATATGATTAGACAACTTAGCAGCTATAGTACATTACTGATATAGCATCTGAGTCATATTGATGTGGAATTTGAATTCTACAAAATATGCATGATGTTGGCTTAGGAAAACGGTTGGGTTTATTGGACAGACTAAATTTGTTAAAGCAGGCTTACTTGTTATTGCCTACCTCTTGAGTGCTAGTGAGCTCTTGAGGGCCATGAGTATGCGATACACATTAAGATATGTATAGGATACCATGGATTGACACTAGAGCAAGTGGGATAAATTGTTAGGGTTGGTGCTCAGCGTGCCAATCCGGATCGTATTTATGTCAGACTCATAAATACGAGCAATTCTATTTTCCATAATATTACTAATTTAATGGTAGCACCCTTGTCTTTTATATACTTATTCGATCTAATTACGAATAGATATATGATTATAATTAGATCGAAACAAAATTTGGTTGAGTGATACGTGTATATTACACAAAGACCCTAGGATTTACAATATAGTGCGCAGTTACAACGTAGTTTGTAATTAACATTGGGAAGCGCACTATAAGATTTATATCCTTAAATAAACTTCTTGGTCAAGATTTACTTAAATGGGTCGGTTAGTAAAATCCACTGAGACCTGTATATGTCGTATATTGTGACTTGGTCCGATGGTTTATCCCAGTGAACCATGAGTCTCGGGAGACTCGTATAGACAAGTAGGTGTTTATTTGATAAGACACTGAATGACTCACTGAAGATTTCCTAATAGATGGTATACCAACATCAATAGGAATCTTCTCGAGTTGAGCGAGCATAGTGGTCATTCGACTTGAGTGATTGGCTATAGGCCAAGTGGGAGATTGTTGGACAATTATGACACATAACATCACTATTTGTAAAAGACATGGTGTTCTCTGTACAAATTAGCTTTGTGACAAAGGAAATTACCTTTACAAGCTATTGTAGATTCTGAGAAAACTTGTCTCTAGTCGTACTAATTGAACAATTAAGGATCTGTTGGTTACTGTTTATATTAAACCGTGTGTTTTGGCTAAAGAATGCAAAGTGGCGTTCTTGAATGGTTTCTTTGAATAAGAGATCCGTTGCAGTTTCTTTATTTGAAGAAGTTCATTCTGGAATGGCCATAGATTTTGTATTCTCACAGTTTGATATAATAGCTTATAGAGCCTATTGTAGACTCAGAAGAGCTTTTTGGAAATTTGTGTTCTCTGATTTTGATATCAGTCAGATTCTCTGGTCTTATCAAAGTATAGAGAATGCATATATGTCATTAGGGTCAGTGGGAGCGTACAAATTTCTTTCTCGTGTTATATATCCTTAAGTCTTATTTTCTCCATGTTTGCAGTGGGACTAGTCTCTGTTAAATTTGATATAAAGTTTTATATAAGATATAAAACTGAGAGACTTGTGATAAACTCCCATTAGTCGCATATTAGAAAATAATTTAATAAAGGACACAGTAAGAGTATCTGTATGACAGTTAGTATAACCGTTTGACAGTTAACGTGTCTTTTATATATAGTATTCTTCTTTCGTAAATGTTGATACCTTTGTTGAAAGAAAGATTGATTGGAATGTCTAGTCAATCTTATGTATCATAGGAATGAATACTATATTATGTGCGATTAAAAATATCAATTTAATTATAATTATTACGAGTTATTTTGATATGTTGTA
>SKCR01005737.1:0-25301 GCA_019454045.1 Zanthoxylum bungeanum | reverse complement strand
TAATTGAAGATACATATCATCTGAGTTTGGAGCTCTTATACTTAGCCTTCTAAGCTTCTTATTCTTCTCTATTTCTAAATTCTTTCAGCTTTTTATATTTCCTAACCAAATTTCTTCGCCCTCACGGCCATCCAGAGAAAGTTAAGGTAATATCAAACCTTACTTTCACATATTTACTTATTCACTGCTCTTTACACACTACTGACTTGAGCGTCGGAGTGCCCCCGGCACCCACCACACCGGTGGGCAGTCTACTCCCGCTCATTCCGCTTTGTTTTGCAGGATCGCTGGTGCTCCCAACCTACAAATTCTGATTGTGGACCTCAGCCGAAATCCAGCATCCACAAAAGCTCGGGGGAATAAAGCCTCATCTCAACAGTTCGGGAATAATGCTCGGGAGGAATAAAGCCTCATCTCAACACAGTTCGAGAATGAACAAGCCGGGAATGGCAATCCAAGAATGGAGCAGAGTTCAAGAATGAACAAGCCGGGAATGGCACTCCAAGAATGGAAGCACGGTTCGGGAATGGACCAACTTACAGTAACAGTTCGGGAATGGACACGGTTCGGGAATGAACCACATCACAACACGGTTCGGGAATGAACCATGGGTCGCAGCACCTCACCACCCAAATCAACTCAACACATGGTAAGTCAAGTGGCAGCTGGCGAGCCATGTAAGTAGAAATGCATTGCATAACTTTGATATGATTGTCACTGTTGCACATTACACAAGTCCCATCAAAGTGGCACTGCATTTTTACACATAAGTCCCTATGATGAGTCTCATTTTGGAGACACTACCTTTTAAGTCACGGAGGTCACGGGAAACGGACATCGGAAGGGGAAATTCAGAATAAACAAGGTTCACTATTTTCGTTCGTGCTACGTTCGTGTTTACGTTCGAACGTCAAACGGATTGCGGGCGTTCGTGTCGCGTTCGAGGAAGCGTTCGAACAGTGTCGGTAATTCTGGTTTTGCTGCTAGCCTCTCATCCAGCCCAATTAGCCCCCCAAAGTCCATAAAGCACATCCCAATTTAAATAAATAAATATTAATTAAAACATTAACTAAATAAGATAATAATTAAATTAATTAAATAATTAAATAAAACATATACCAAACATAAAATAAACAATTACCAACTTAAACTAAAATCATGCCTAAATTAAACAAATCACATACTAAATCAAAATATAATAATGCCTAATTAAAATCAATCAACCAATATATTCCCAATCTAATAAGATTATTCCAAAACTTAAAATATTGTATTCCTAAACCAAGCCAATCAAATATTCAACCTTCCCTATCTAGCCAAGATTTGTCCCCCATCAAATCCCTTGCTTCCCTTAACCAACACCAAATCAAATCCCTCTTTAATTAATCAAATCTCTTTCCTTGTCAAGCCCAACCCTTTGCCTATAAAAAGAACCATTCACCAACCTTCTCAACCCTAGTCCCTAGTCCCTAACTCATACACAACACACATAAAAAATTACAGGAGGAACACACCCAAAAACAGTAAGCAAAAGATAAAGAGGAAACGGCAGCGAAACCACAAGGAAACAATAGCAAAAGACGGAGAACGACGACTCAAAACAGTAAGACAACGAACGAGAACAGTGAACCAGTGAACCGGGAGAGTTGCGGAGCATCCACCCTTCCGACGATCGTGTACCGTACATCCGAGAGGTGATTTAAAAGGTTAGACCTGAGCGTACCTTTTCATTAGTTTATATTCGTTTTTATTATCATTATTGAATTCTATTCGCATGAGAGTCGTTTATGGATGCATGTTTCGGCTTGAATGAAGTGGAAGAGTGTCGTCTCTTGTGGTATATAGGATGGAAACCCAGACGTAAATTCCGTAGCCGAATCCGAATGGACGGTAGTGCGGTCTGTACTTGGGATACAATTCCACGTACCACTTGAGTAAACGGCACCTTCTCTTGTTTTGTGTTGCTTTTATTTATTTATTTTTCGTCACTTAAATTCTGCATGTTGCTTATTTATGCATGACTCAATCGAGCGAATGGGCTTAGTAAATGGATAGAAAGATCCTCTATGGGGAGGGGTTAAAGCCCTTTACCACGATGCTTTGCCGCGCCGGTTGATGTGTGTTCGGTTGGATGCAAGACACGTTCAATCGGACATACTTAGAATAATATGATTGTCTTTATGTTTGTATGCATGATGTGATGTGACGCGCATGGGCTTAGTATGTTGGTCTAAAGGTTCTCTCTTTGAGAGATCAAGAGCCCCAAAAGGCCACCTTTACGGCAGTACTTCGCCGCGCCCCTTTATTTTGTTGTTTATGTATTGCGTCCCATTTCATGCATCAGTTTTGTTCCCGTTCGAACGTGTTTACGAACGCAACTCGAACGCGCATGTATTTTTGCCTTATCATGCATCAGGTCTCATTTCCGTTCGAACGCGTTCACGAACGCCATACGAACGTGAGCATTCTGTTTCATTTCCGTTCGAACGCGTTATCAAACGCCATACGAACGCGAGCATTCTGTTTCATTTCCGTTCGAACGCGTTTACGAACGCTACTCGAACGTGAGCATTCTGTTTCATTTCCGTTCGAACGCGTTTACGAACGCTACAAGAACGCGCACACACTGAACCGAGTCTGTCTTATCATATTCATGCATAATTACCTCTTGGTTGATCTTTCTTGTGTTATATAGCCAACTGTATTATTTGTATCCCTGCATTTATCCATTCTATGTGTTCTCGGGATTGTATTCAAGCATGATTAGGCTTAGCATGTTATTTGGTTAATAGGTTCATAAGATAGTACTCAAGCATGATTATGTTGTTCTTAGTTTTCCATATCATAGGATTGAAATATGTTCATGAGATTGTCATGTGATGTTGCATGTTGTGATGAACTTGTGGATGTATGCATATGAATTTAGAAGCATGATATTTTTGGAAATAAATGTTATTTAAGCCTGGTTAAATTATTACATAAATCCTTTTATTACAAGTGACATAAGTAAGGGACCGTTCCGAACCCAACGGTTTGAGGTCTTCCCTTGCGAGGGGTGAGTGCGGCCTTAAATCTCATTTTCCCGGTTCACACCGGGTGGCGACTCCATTACTCTCCGGTTTAGTCCCCCGTGGCTACTCCGTACTCCCAACTAGGCCGCGAGCCTAGGAACAGCATGCGTCGCCCCAGATTTCCTGTGTTCCCACACCAACCCCGAGCTAAAAGAAAGACTTGGCTCTGGGGGAATGTTACATCCACAGTCCAAAGAAGCCGACTCGGTGGGACGTAACCCGACCCCGAGCTGAGAAAGACTTGGCTCTGGGGGAATGTTACATCCCCAGTCCAAAGAAGCCGACTCGGTGGGACGTAACCCGACCCCGAGCTGAGAAAGACTTGGCTCTGGGGGAATGTTACATCCCCAGTCCAAAGAAGCCGACTCGGTGGGACGTAACCCGACCCCGAGCTGAGAAAGACTTGGCTCTGGGGGAATGTTACATCCCCAGTCCAAAGAAGCCGACTCGGTGGGACGTAACCCGACCCCGAGCTGAAAGAAAGAATTGGCTTTGTGAGAGTGTTACATCCCCAGTCCAAAGAAGCCGACTCGGTGGGACGTAACCCGACCCCGAGCTGAAAGAAAGACTTGGCTCTGGGTGAATGTTACATCCCCAGTCCAAAGAAGCCGACTCGGTGGGACGTAACCCGACCCCGAGCTGAAAGAAAGACTTGGCTCTGGGGGAATGTTACATCCTCAGTCCAAAGAAGCCGACTCGGTGGGACGTAACCCGACCCCGAGCTGAAAGAAAGAATTAGCTCTGGGAGAGTGTTACATCCCCAGTCCAGAGAAGCCGACTCGGTGGGACGTAACCCGACCTTGAGCTGAAAGAAAGACTTGGTTCTGGGGGAATGTTACATCCCCAGTCCAAAGAAGCTGACTCGGTGGGACGTAACCCGACCCCGAGCTGAAAGAAAGACTTGGATCTGGGGGAATGTTACAGCCACAGTCCAAAGAAGCCGACTCGGTGGGACGTAACCCGACCCCGAGCTGAAAGAAAAACTTGGCTCTGAGGGAACGTTACATCCCCAGTCCAAAGAAGCCGACTCGGTGGGACGTAACCCGACCCCGAGCTGAAAGAAAAACTTGGCTCTGGGGGAATGTTACATCCCCAGTCCAAAGAAGCCGACTCGGTGGGACGTAACCCGTCCCCGAGCTGAATAAACAAGTGGCCTCGGCGGAACGAAATCCAGCCCCTAGCCGAATAACCAAGCGGCCTCGGCGGAACGAAATCCAGCCCCGAGCCGAATAAACAAGTGGCCTCGGCGGAACGAAATCCAGCCCTGAGCCGAAATAAAAATCGATCTCGGCGGTACAAGAGCATACCCGAGCTGGAAAGAAACATCGGTCTCGGCGGTACAAGAGCAAACCCGAGCCGGAAAGAAACATCGGTCTCGGCGGTACAAGAGCAGACCCGAGCCGGAAAGACACATCGGTCTCGGCGGTACAAGAGCAGACCCGAGCCGGAAAAAGACATCGGTCTCGGCGGTACAAGAGCAGACCCGAGCCGGAAAGAAACATCGGTCTCGGTGGTACAAGAGCAGACCCGAGCCGTAAAACATATATCAACAAAACGGACTCGGCGGTACAAGAGCAGACCCGAGCAGAAAAACAAATATCAAAACCATTGTGTGAGCCATAACAAAAATGCATAATCAAATGTCAACCTAAGACAAAAAAGGTCTTACTCACCTTTTTGGGATCCGTTGCCTTTCTTGCAACTCTACAAGGGTAACTACAAGCAAAGCTCTTCTTAATACATCCTCTCTGCATCTCAGCATTCCACGCATCCGACCGGATGACTTCCGCTATCAACTTGGTCGACCTCAAAAACCGAATGGTTTATGTACACACTGAGATAGACTTCTTTCACCAAGTCTTCCACCTGCTCCCGCAGGTCTCTGCACCCATTCGTGGCATGTCCCCTTACGTTATGGTAGATACAGTATGCCCTACTATTTCCCTCCTCAATCAGGATCCTTTTCAAATTAGGCTCGGCCAACAGACCTTTATCTTGGATTTCCCGAACTATCTGGGCCATAGGTTTGTTCAGGGGGGTGTATACTGTTCTCCCCGCGACACGGTTTACTTGGACAAATGACTTTATCTTTTGAACATGACTACTCGGAGGTGTCGGTCTGAGTTTCTTCTGCTCCGGGATTGGTCTCCTCAAATTTCTAATCGAATCTCACTGATTGTCTGACCTGAGTATCTTAGCCTTTCGGGTGTCTACTCCCCGGGCAATATTTTTCTCCTCCTCTATTAAGATAAACTTCCTGGCCAACTCCAGGGCAGTGGCATAATCCGATACGTCTTGAATCCTCATGTGAGTCCACAACTTCTCGACCTTCAAACCTCCCTTGAGACTTTCTAGCGCTTCCGATGACTCGTACGCTCCGACCTCGAGCACCAAATTGTGGTATCTTTCAATAAAAATTCCTCAGGGGCTCATCATCCCCCTGCTTCATCAGTCTCAATTCTCCCACCATTTTCTTGGGGACGCAGACCCCTTTGAAGTGTCGAACAAATGACCTTCTGAGTTGAGCGAAGCTACTGATGCTTCCTGGGGCAAGACTTCTGAACCACAGAATGGCAGACCCGCCCAAGGTTAGGGGGAATACTTTGCAAATGGCATCCCCTACTACCCCTTGGACCTCCATTAATATGACGAAACTTTCAATATGGGACTTTGGATCTGAATGGCCTTTGTAGGGCGTCATGGATGGCATGTTGAAATGTCTTGGGAATTTTGCCGACCTTATTTCTTCTGTGAAGGGAGATTCAACCTCACCGTCCCGAGCATCTGCTGTATCAATTTTGGGGTTTACTCCCCACTTGGCCATTTCTTTTCTTAACCAAGATTTTATACTGCCATATGTGTCACTATGCCGCCTCCCGCGGCCTCCTTCGCGTCTGTCACCACGGGTGCGGCGTTCCTCATGACTTGAGACTTCCCGTCCAGTTTCACCATGCTTCATATTTCCCCTTCCGGTGTCGCGGGGCTATCATAGGAAGAATATGGTGATTGTCTCCCTTATTCTTCTTCTCACGTATCCTCCGTTTGTAAATCTTTTTCTACCACTACGGACCTCATCCCGTAGGGACCCTTCCTCATCGGTTCATCGTCATCACTCACATCGGCGACCCTTTTTCCATCTGCTATCTATCCTCTTCTTTGATTAGCTCTAGTTTCAGGCTTCTCGCGGTTCCCCCCTTCCATTTTCTCCAGTCGGTCCATCATGATTTTTAGGAGGGTCTGACTATCCTCCATGTCCTTCCTTATGCTTTCTTCTATCTTCTTTATCCAATCTGTAGCCGGATTCCCCGACGATTGGTGATTTCCACCTTCTGCCATCGTCTTACCTGCCGTACTGCTTAAATATCATAGTGCCTAAAAAACACCATCAACAATTTTAAAATCAAATTTTCATTATAATGATGGGTATAATAATTAAAATGGTTTGTGAGAGTTGACTCTTATTGGGTGCCTAATGACGGTTCTGGCTTTTGAGTTCTTTAACTGGCAGGAGTCTTGCTATCTATGTTATTGTCTTGTTTTTATGTTGTGTTTTTTTTTAGATTGTTGCTAAAAATAAATAAACAAGTGGGGTTATATATATATATATTTTAGTAATCAAGTGGGTTAATAAAGTATAATTTGTTTAATGAATATTTTGATTTTAAATTCGCACATGTTCAATTTAATAATGTAATAAAAACTCATGTTGATTATGATCGCCAATGGGTGGACCAAAATGGGTAGGAAATGGATGGTATAGATACATGTATCCGGTCCATTAATTAATGGGTATATAAATTTAATATGTATTCGGTCCTAATGTATTAAATTTTGTACGAGTCCACATTCACACATAAATTTTACCTATATTAAAACAGGAATAACAATATTCATACCCAATTGAGTATTGAAAATTATTTTCTTATTTATCCCTAACGTATCAAGTCCTGTGGACACCATCCCCGCAGGATTTTTGCTTGGGAATTTTTTTGGACAATTCATTGACTTGCATTACACTTGTAATTTGATTTTACAAATTATATTTAATTAACTTTATTATATACAAAAAGGGAAATTGTTAAAAAAAAATGCATTAATATTTTTCAAATATCACAAATAACCATGAAAGTAATATTTGGACCAAAATATAATTTTCTTCTCCAAACTGTTTATCTCTCATTCAGCAGCAGTTTGTTTGTTTCAATTTGTTTTATGGCTTCTTTGCGTTGGGTGTAATTGTAGTTTTATTGAGATGGGTTTGGATTTTAAGTTACAAGTATTACAAATAATTTTTCTTAGCTTGAAAAAAAACCGATATAAAGAATTTTTTTGGAAAAGAAGAAGTGTATTTTGGACCAAATATTACCTTTTTTTTTAATCGTTTGAAATTCTTCGCCGCTAAATTTGGCTTTCCGAGCTTAAACGGTGCAGGTAAAATCCTCGACTGTCTCAGACTATATAAGAAACGCACTCCCTGAATTCGAACTCAAGACCTGAAAGTTATATCCTGAATCGTATACTACCAAACCACGTCCTTTGAGGACTTGAACTAAATATTACTTTCACGGTTATTA
The DNA here is from genome assembly GCA_019454045.1 of Zanthoxylum bungeanum. Classification (NCBI taxonomy): domain Eukaryota; kingdom Viridiplantae; phylum Streptophyta; class Magnoliopsida; order Sapindales; family Rutaceae; genus Zanthoxylum; species Zanthoxylum bungeanum. The sequence goes on along the minus strand of SKCR01005737.1, from coordinate 17,656 downwards.
TTGATAAAATTCTTGACATACGTAGATTATTTGTGATATTTGAGAATATTAAATAGTCATTTTTAATAATTTTGATCATCCCCTATTTTTCAAATCTTGATATCAAACATTTTCCACAGTAAATTTGGAGTTTGATGGATTTGGGAGGGAAAATAAGTTCCGCATGACTTGAGTTGAGGTTGAGGGTTTCAAAAACAAATCTTTAAAATAAATAAATACAATAACAATAACAATAACAAAATTCCACGTCCAGAATTGTCCAAAGATTATACGCTGAAGTCGTTTTTTGGATGGGATATTTGCCTTTGGACGCGGTGGCTATTGCCTATTGACTTTCGTTTCAAATAATAAAATTTAATTAAAGTTTTTAATTCATTTCATATGTATGTATGTATGTGGACATGAATATGACATATGATACCAAATTTGGGGCTGGCCCACGCAATTACAAAAGGTACGATTTTCTTGGCCCACCTAGACAATGATTTAAGATATTCACTATTATTGATTTTTTTTAACCAAAAAAATATTTACTGCTTAGTTTTTTTCTTTGGGGGCTTTTGTTAAAAAATCCAATTAGAATTGAAGCTTTTATATTTAGTCTAAACTAAACTTAAAATTTTACTTTTTTTACCATTTGGAAAAGAGTATAAGATAGTTTATAGGTATTATACTGTATGAGTTATAATTTATAAACTCATCAAATTTTACATATCAAATGGTGCATTAGTATGAGTGTAAAATTACCAAAAGAGATAATAAATTAACAATAAAATAATTTTTTTTTCAAAAAAATTAAAATACACACCCCCATGCACATGTGGTGTGTATGTTTTAAAAAATAAAAATTCATTTTTCAACTTTTTATTTATAACTTAAAGATATTTTTTATGAAAAATTACATATTCTCCATATATAAATCATAAGTTTTAAAATAAAACTCATTGACAATATGTTGCTATGAAAAAATGGGTAAAAAATGACTATTACATTTATAAGAAAATAATAATTTCAAATTAGCTATTTTCAAATACTCGTATCTCTTTCATCGTAACTCCAAATCACAATTTATAAAAATACACATACACTTAACATACTTGCCTAAAACTTCAATAACAACCCTCTATCAATTTCGGACTTACGTAAGGTTGAAATTATCCCAACAATTATTACGTCGCATATACTTCACATTGACCTCTGCCACCGTTATATTTTTACTTCAGTTATATTGGTGGCTTGTACAGGCTAAATTTTGGCCAAGGGCAAAATCGTCATTTCACCTCGGGTCCAATTTCAATGAAAATCCAAATACCTAACAATATCCAACCTTTAACTTAAGCTATTCTCAATTAAAGCTCGTATCCTTCAAACACCCAATTCATGGGCCAAGGTTTGACCAAATAACTGAACATTTCTCAGACCCATATACAATGAGTAGCCCACAAAACAACCTCTTGATTTTCCCAGCAGCCAAATCGAGAAACGTATTTGTCATGATTAATTACCCCCACGTGATTAGGCGATTATCCGTTCTGACACCTAAAAGTTAAGCCTTTAATGTATTAAAAAGGCCCACATCATAATAGCCTATAAAAAGAGGCATAATTCAGAGTCACGTGGGATTAAAGCTGAAAGCACTCTCTTGGAGCTCTCAAAATTTCTCACTCTCTAAACACCAGCCCATCGCCCTCACGATAGTCAACGGAGGTCAAGGTAACTTCGAACCTTGTTATTCCATTACTCATTACTCGTCTTCACCATTGACTTGAACGTTGGAGTGCCTACGACAGTCACCACACCGGTGGGTAGAAACTTACCGCTCACTCTACCTTTATTTTGCAGGATCGCTAGTGTCCCATCATATAAAATCTCGATTGTGGACCTAAGTAGAGATCCAACGTCTATAATTCGGCGCCCACCGTGGGGCCTCAGCTATTTATAGAAAGCAAAGATCTTTCCGTCTACGACCCTTTCAAACACACCTACCCATGGCTTTTGGCAGCAAATTGACACCAGACCCTTTGGTCGCACAGTTGGCCATTCTCCAAGAATGATTACGAGCTTTAGAGGAGGAAAACTTAGCCATGCGAAGCTCCAACACAAGCCTTCAGAAGTATTTGGAACAAATTTCCTCAACCTCTCAGCAACGAGAAATTCTGGACCATCCCAGCAACCCTACCATTCAAACCAACCTCTTGGGAGCATTCAACGACATGACAAATGATGATCCACCCCCACCCCCCGAAGCCACCAAAGAAGTCACCACATCTCTCCAGTCGACCAAGCTTAGCAAGTCGCCTCCACCATGCTTAAGAAAATGCAAGAGTTCAAAGAGGCAATTCTCTCCAGCCTACCTGGTGTCAGACTACCAGTGAGAAAAAGTCGAGTCGGTATAATTTCATATACTTCTTTCTTGGAGACCATTACTTCCATGAACTCCCACGAAAATTCACCCTCCAGATATGAAGTTGTATGATGGATCCACAGACCCAGATGACACGTGGTCCATTACAAATACAAGATGAATCTACGGGCTTGGCTCCGCCCCAATGGGAGCTGGATGGAATGTGCAGAAGGTTTAGAGAGACAATGGCAGGCCCAACCTGTAGGGGTTTTAGGGGCTAAATCCGGTAACGCAACGGAAGCGGCGGAAGATCGTATCTTCCGATTTCAAAACTTTTTCTCGGATTAATTAAATAAAATATTTATTTAATTATCCAATAATCAAATTATGAAATAAAATTCAAATAATCATATTTAAGTGAATTTACCAAATTGCCCTTATATTGGTATTTTGTCCATTTTAGTCCGAAATTGATCTAATCAATTTTGAATGATTCTAAATCATTTCTAAGATGACTTAGCATGTTCAAAACATCAAAACACCAAAAGCACCAAAAATCCCCAAAAGTCTATCCTTGGCCGAATGCCTCCATTCGACTCCAATTTGTGCACTTGTCATTTCATGCATCAAAACACATCAAGATGTAATGTAATCCAATGAACATGAAACTTTATATGCATCATATACACATCCAAATACACAACATATATGAAAAGCCCCAAATTTGAATTGGTCATGAACCCTAATTTTTCAATTTCTTCAAATTGGACAAATTAGACCAAATTGGTTAAATCCAATACTTCAATCATGTTTCTTCCATCCAATCAAAGTCTCAACACAATGAAACAACTCAAGATCAAATCTAGGTCATCTAAGAGTGGGTCAACAACTCTAGATTAGCAACAAGGTTTCCAAAACCATAAAAGAATACTTATAACTACACTAGTCACAAGCTTCTCCATAATACATGTACAACACTTCATCAAACATTTATCCATCAAAAACACAAAGAATAAAGAATAGAAAAAACTCAAGAAGAACATCACAAGATGTTCCCAACAAGAGGAACAAATTACTCTCTAATGGAAGGTTGGAAATACTTACTATTTTCCAAGCTTTTCTTGATTTTTCTTTCTTTTCTCTCTAGCATTCTTTGCCTTCCTTTAATGGAGTTTTTGGTTAAAGTGTATTAGGTTAGAACCAAATGAAATGAAAAACAATATATACTTGCATCACAAAGGCCTTGGCCGAATTTGGCAAAGGCATATACAAGAAATATTAATTTCAATTTCATTTGAATTTCATTAATCAACTTGATAAAATATCTTAATAACACTTTATAGATATTATATTAAGTCAACAAATGCAACTAAGAAAAATATAACTCTTATATTTAAGTGTATTGGCCGAAATTATAAAGAAATAAAGGAAAAATATATTTTTATTTTTCAAACAATTTGAACAAATATCTTAAGAAGTCAAAATCAATTTGACAACCATTTCCTTTAATGTATAAGTCAACATTGCAACTTATAATCACTTCCTAACTTTATCATTTGGTGATATATTATATTTTAATTATATTAATCATTTAACAATTAAATAATTAAATAATTAATTAAATACAAATATATCAAATATATGTATTATATTTACTTTAAATATCTCAAATACATATATTAATGATATATGTCAAATACCTTTATTTGACTATTTATTAATGTGTATTTAATAATATCATATATTAAATACAAATACACATTAATTAGGAAATGACGGTTCGGCCCGTTCGCATGTATTTTTTTTAACGATTAAACGATTTATAAATAATCATCATTATTCATAAATGTTGCTCTAGTGCTCTACGAGTATGTTTCATTATTGAGACTCTCTAGATTCAGGTATATCCGTCACAAAATCCAATTTCGTGTCCATAATCTATCCACCCGTAGATTATGACGATCACGGATAATCTAGCTGAATCATACAGGTCGAGGTCATTGCATACGTATAATCCCTCCGTCACAGGTATCCAGATAATCCCAGAGATATAGATGTAAACGTCAAATCTCTATAGGTATTATCTCGTCGACGTATCTATTAACAATCTTTAAATAACACTCGGAACTTACTTCCGATGTATACTGTGGCCACAGATTTAACAGACTGCTAATTATATATGGACTACCTATGCTTTGTACACAGAACTGACGGATCCTATCTTGACACACACAGGATATCCTGAGGATCGTCCACACCCAACGAACAGGCGGAGGTCTGATCTAAATAGATCGGTGACGTGACTGCCATCTAAGTGTGGAGGATGTCTCATACATCCACAGTGGTATCTCAAGTCGAAGGACCACTATGCTACTCAACCCGAGAAGATTCTTATTGACGTTGGTGTACCATCCATTAAGAATCTTCGGTGAGCCGTTCAGTGTTTATCCACTATAAACACCTACACGTCTATACGAGTCTCCCTAGACTCATGGTTCATTGGGATAAACCATCGGACCAAGTCTCGATATACGACATGTACTGGTCTCAACGGATTTGACTAACCGACCCGTGTTAGCAAATCTTGACCAGGAACTATGTTTGATAATATACATATAGCAGTGACACTTCCCAATGTCAATTACAAACTAACTTTGTAACTGTGTACTGCATTATATATTATCGGGCCTTTGTCTAATATATACATATCACTAAACCACATTTAGTTTCAATCTAATCGTAATCAGATCGAATATCGAATACGTAATAAGAACAAGAGGTGCAACCATAAATAAGTAATATTATGGAATAAGGGGATGTTCGTATTCATGAATCAGACATAAATACGGCCCGGATTGGCGCTCTGAGCACCAACCCCAACAAATTCTCCCACTTGCTCTAGTGCCAATCCACGGTATCATATACTCATCTCAATGTGCATCGTATGCACATGGCCCTCAAAAGCTCACCCAGTACTTAAGAGGTAGGCAAACAAAAACAAGTCCGCTATGACATATTGAGTTTGTCAAACAAACTCATCGTTTCCCATAGTCAGCATCATTCATATTTTGTAGAATCTAGATTATACATTAATATGACTCTGATGTTACATCAGTATTGTGCTACAGCTACTGAGTTGTCCAAGTATTTAAGGATCAAATCCAAAATACTATGAAGACAACCGCAAGCACAATAACAATTCAAAACTTCTATTTTATAAGGTCACTATGCAACTTCATAAGTCAATACTTCAAAAGTTGCATTTGATTCCACTAAATAGTAGAATCCTTCGTGACACTCCCACTGCATCTTTTGTGACTCTTTATGACGTAGACTGTCTAACGTCATAATTAGTCTCAAAACTAATATGACCCTAATGGTTGCATATTGTATTCTCCATGAATTAGAAACTCGTTCTTAATATCTCAAGGATAACAAAGAACGTGTTTCAAGATCCATCATATGGTCTATAGGATGTCAAAATAACTCGTAACAATTACGATTAAATCGACATCGATAATCGCACATAATAAAGTATTCACTATGTCATCATCAAATGATACATAATATTGTTTAGACATTCTAATCAATATCTCTTTCGAAAAAGGAATCATCATTTACGAAAGATGAATACTATGTATAAGACACACAATAACTGTCGAACATTATACTAAATGTCATACAGATAGCCTTGTTATGTCTTCATTAGATCATATCTAATGTACGACTAATAGGAGTATCTCACAAGTCTTTGGTTTTATATCTTATATAAAACTTTATATCGTATATAACAGAGACTACTCCCACTGTTTTCACGGAGTAAAGAAGACTTAGGTAAATCTTTTACCTCACAAACATCTCATTATTACTATAATAATGACAATGTCGTTAAGATATATAACACTAGAAAGTAATATGTACGCTCCCACTAACCCTTCTAATCACATATGTATTCTCTATACTTTGACAAGATCAGACAATCTGACGATATCAAAAATATAGAACACATATTTCTGAAGACTTATCGAGTCTACAATAGGCTCTGTAAGCTAGCACACTAAACTGCGATCTCACCAGAACACAAACTCTAGGGCCATTTCAGAATGAACTCTTCAAATAAGGAAATCACAACTGATCTCTTATCTGAATAAGTCATCCAAAAACGCCACTTTGCATTCTTTAGCTAAAATAAACAGTTTATTATCAACATTAACCATATATCTTAATTGTTCAATTAGCGTGACTAGAGATAAGTTTTCTCAGAATCTACAATAGATTGCTGAGTATAACTTTTCTCACTGTCATACTGTAAAGGTCAAACCTTTAATAAGCTCACAATGCTTTCGCTGCGCAAACAATTAGCACATATCATGAACTAATTCATAATGAAAGCTAATCAAGTTCAAAACTTGATCGTAGTAAGCTATGAACAATCTTAGATCTAAGGTTCAATGGTGAACTTCCAGAATCGATATCAAATATCGCTTCCATTACAAGTATAGGATAATTTTTCTTCAATAAGAAAACAACGGAACCATTAAGTATCAAATACTCGTGAATGATTCTGTTATCCTATTGGACTTGTACGGAAGATGTATAAGGGTTGTTTCATCTTATTAATTACGTAGTTCCATTTATATTTATCATTCTCACATTTGACTTCAATAAGTCAAGTCTTTTCTACAATAATTAACATCTGATGTTACACACCAAGTAATAAAACGATTTTATTACTTAGAATCGTAGGAAAGATATCTATTAAATAGAATACAATATTCTATTAAACAGAATAAACGATAAACTTTTACTTATACCTCCGAGGTGTAAGTAATTTCCATTATATAATATTATAAAAGAAAGATTGAAATCTCAAACTTTTCAAGATTCAAATTTTCTACCTATACATATCATATATGCAACTGTAGAAAATAATGGAACATTAATTAAAGAGATGAATTAGTGTTACTGGAGTATAACCCCAAGAGTATTGAAACTAATTCGGTAACATTCAATATCAAACGAACCAAATCATATAAAATTCGATTGCTCCCACTACTCAATTCCATCAAGATGGAATCATGGAAGAATAATATTGAATATGAATCATATTCACTAAATAACCTTAGAACTAATTGCTTTAAATTCATACGTTTGATCGTATCAAAGATCTTTGAACAGTTCAAAGACATGTTATGAATTTTGAGGATAGAATTCTCTAAAACCTTTAGATTGAATATATTTGAACAAGTCAAAAATGTTCAATCTACGTTTCATCAGAACGGATTGAAAGTACTTGATACTTTCAAGACTTTCAATATGTGTTCCTTCAGAAACACATAACTAAGTTATGACAATTCATCAACTAAGTTACGACGAAGTATAGAAAACTACCTTAAGCAATTATTATTCATTAAACTACATACATCCAATGTATCAGTTAAATAAATTTGGTGGTCCAATGACAATCATTGATTAAACGAGATCTTAATCACTTCCTGAATACAATATTCATTAAATGGATAAGGATATGTGGTGTGATCTAGTATCAAACCATCCTTCACCATACGGAATAAGCATCCAATGCTTAAGTGATTAAACCCATAAAGCACCGTTCTAAATTATTTACTTACCAAATAATTTTTCTTAATGTTTATCTCTACATCAATGACACTACTAGTTATTATAAAATATGTAACAATTGTTTATAAAGAACAAGTGACTATCCATAGTCGCAAGTTCCGATATCAAATATCAAAACAATCGTTAACCAATATTTCAAATAAGTAGACGGGAGATCTGGTATCCAATACCTATAGTTGTAGTATTGTGAAAATCGATATTTTCTATACACAATATACACATCTCCTTTCTTTAGCTTTACTATTTGCATTCAACTATTCACAACAATTGTAAATAAATGATTAGCAAATTGTGTCAGACACATTACCTCTAAAGGTAATTAAAGCTTAGAAACGTCATTACTAGATAAACAAATACCTAATAGGGCTTTCTAAATGCCAGTCAAGAATTTCGAGACATGAACTAATTCAAGTCAATTCTTACTGCATAAGAAACTATTGTCTCTAAAGTATTATATCCTAAAGGGGATATCTATCTAGATTATCTATCATGACTTAGAAACTAGGTTATTAACCATCTTTATTTTTCAAGAAAATCGGAACAACAGTTCCCGATGGTTTAGACTAATCTAATAATATCCTAGTCTATTAGTATCTAGAACCTATTCTAGAATAACTGCAACCCAAAAGTCTAGTCAGATAACATATCAAAATATGTGTGCAGTAAATAAAATTTTAATTCTATCTACTATAGAATAAGGAAACAAACAAGCGGCAATTTCCATATAACATACACTGCCTAAGTTATGGAATATTTTAAACTTACACTCCCTAGAACCCACTATACCCCACGTATCGTACGACCCAATCTCCCACATCTGGACAACGTAAGTATACGAGACGAATTCAATAATTAAACGAATTCCTAATGGGAAGAGGACCCCATGATATATTTCGACTCACAGCAGAGGCACGGTCTCGCCGACGTATTACAGGTAGACAACTAATTGTCAATCACTCACTAGTGACTCCAAGGTTCCGGTCCTGGCCGTTTCTCGTTGTCGCTGCGAAGGCAGGCCCACAAGGAGACGTACCAAGGTTAAACTTGTCAATGATAAACTCAAGTTACTTGCGTAACCCTGATAGCTAGGGCACGTTCAGGATTCCGCTTTCGCTTGAATTTATCTAGTATCTAATATACATTCGGCATAAATAAATTTCTATCAGCTACACCCTCACAGCAGAGGCACAGTCTCGGATGTAGTCAACGAAAAGATATTTATAAACCGTATTGACAAGACGGACCAAGAAACAAGTATTCCAAATACTAGTTACTTTAAAACCTTATTAAGCGGGGATATTCCATTAAGTGTCATACACCCTAAATCTAATCAAATTAGATTATAAATGCATGTATAAGTCAAGAAAACATGATTAAACATTGAATAAAATAAGCTAATCATTTATGGAGGCCTAGAATCAGACTCGCTCTGATACCATTTTGTAGGGGTTTTAGGGGCTAAATCCGGTAACGCAGCGGAAGCGGCGGAAGATCGTATCTTCCGATTTCAAAACTTTTTCTCGGATTAATTAAATAAAATATTTATTTAATTATCCAATAATCAAATTATGAAATAAAATTCAAATAATCATATTTAAGTGAATTTACCAAATTGCCCTTATATTGGTATTTTGTCCATTTTAGTCCGAAATTGATCTAATCAATTTTGAATGATTCTAAATCATTTCTAAGATGGACTTAGCATGTTCAAAACATCAAAACACCAAAAGCACCAAAAATCCCCAAAAGTCTATCCTTGGCCGAATGCCTCCCATTAGACTCCAATTTGTGCACTTGTCATTTCATGCATCAAAACACATCAAGATGTAATCCAATGAACATGAAACTTTATATGCATCATATACACATCCAAATACACAACATATATGAAAAGCCCCAAATTTGGAATTGGTCATGAACCCTAATTTTTCAATTTCTTCAAATTGGACAAATTAAACCAAATTGGTTAAATCCAATACTTCAATCATGTTTCTTCCATCCAATCAAAGTCTCAACACAATGAAACAACTCAAGATAAAATCTAGGTTATCTAAGAGTGGGTCAACAACTCTAGATTAGCAACAAGGTTTCCAAAACCATAAAAGAATACTTATAACTACACTAGTCACAAGCTTCCTCCATAATACATGTACAACACTTTCATCAAACATTTATCCATCAAAAACACAAAGAATAAAGAATAGAAAAAACTCAAGAACATCACAAGATGTTTCCCACAACAAGAGGAACAAATTACTCTCTAATGGAAGGTTGTAAATACTTACTATTTTCCAAGCTTTTCTTGATTTTTCTTTTTTTTCTCTCTAGCATTCTTTGCTTCCTTTAATGGAGTTTTTGGTTAAAGTGTATTAGGTAGAACCAAATGAAATGAAAAACAATATATACTTGCATCACAAAGCCTTGGCCGAATTTGGCCAAGGCATATACAAGAAATATTAATTTCAATTTCATTTGAATTTCATTAAATCAACTTGATAAAATATCTTAATAACACTTTATAGATATTTATATTAAGTCAACAAATGCAACTAAGAAAAATATAACTCTTATATTTAAGTGTATTAGCCGAAATTATAAAGAAATAAAGGAAAAATATATTTTTATTTTTCAAACAATTTGAACAAATATCTTAAGAAGTCAAAATCAATTTGACAACCATTTCCTTTAATGTATAAGTCAACAATTGCAACTTATAATCACTTCCTAACTTTATCATTTGGTGATATATTTATATTTTAATTATATTAATCATTTAACAATTAAATAATTAAATAATTAATTAAATGCAAATATATCAAACATATGTATTATATTTACTTTAAATATCTCAAATACATATATTAATGATATATGTCAAATACCTTTATTTGACTATTTATTAATGTGTATTTAATAATATCATATATTAAATACAAATACACATTAATTAGGAAATGACGGTTCGGCCCGTTCGCATGTATTTTTTTAACGTTATTTTTAACGATTTATAAATAATCATCATTATTCATAAATGTTGCTTTAGTGCTCTACGAGTATGTTTCATTATTGAGACTCTCTAGATTCAGGTATATCCGTCACAAAATACAATTTCGTGTCCATAATCTATCCACCCGTAGATTATGACGATCACGGATAATCTCGCTGAATCATACAGGTCGAGGTCATTGCATACGTATAATCCCTCCGTCACAGGTATCCAGATAATCCCAGAGATATAGATGTAAACGTCAAATCTCTATAGGTATTATCTCGTCGACGTATCTATTAGCAATCTTTAAATAACACTCGGAACTTACTTCCGATGTATACTGTGGCCACAGATTTAACAGACTGCTAATTATATATGGACTACCTATGCTTTGTACACAGAACTGACGGATCCTATCTTGACACACACAGGATATCCTGAGGATCGGTCCACACCCAACGAACAGGCGGAGGTCTGATCTAAATAGATCGGTGACGTGACTGCCATCTAAGTGTGGAGGATGTCTCATACATCCACAGTGGTATCTCAAGTCGAAGGACCACCATGCTACTCAACTCGAGAAGATTCTTATTGACGTTGGTGTACCATCCATTAAGAATCTTCGGTGAGCCGTTCAGTGTTTATCCACTATAAACACCTACACGTCTATACGAGTCTCCCTAGACTCATGGTTCATTGGGATAAACCATCGGACCAAGTCTCGATATACGACATGTACTGGTCTCAACAGATTTGACTAACCGACCCGTGTTAGCAAATCTTGACCAGGAACTATGTTTGATAATATACATATAGCAGTGACACTTCCCAATGTCAATTACAAACTAACTTTGTAACTGTGTACTGCATTGTATATTATCGGGCCTTTGTCTAATATATACATATCACTAAACCACATTTAGTTTCAATCTAATCGTAATCAGATCGAATACGTATATAAGAACAGAGGTGCAACCATAAATAAGTAATATTATGGAATAAGGGGATGTTCGTATTCATGAATCAGACATAAATACGGCCCGGATTGGCGCTCTGAGCACCAACCCCAACACACCGTCACTTGGTTCATCAATCTTCGTTACCGGACTATTGGGTCATATCGAGAACTAGCTAATAAGTTTTTGGAGCACTTTTCAAGCTCTTGTAAGCTCGAGAAAATCACAGACGACCTCAATGTAATTTAGCAGCAGAAGGGAGAATCTTTATGGGGCTATATGGCTTGTTTAAACAATGAGAGAATATCCATCTCAGATCTCCACTAGCCGATAGCTATAGAAGCCTTCAGGAATGGTCTGTTCGCGGACAGTGAGCTTTGCAAGAAGCTAACCAAGTTATGATGCTCACACCATGGACCAAGCATGACCCGAGCACAAGTTGAGATCCGATGAGAGAAGACAAAAGGAATATAAAACGGGGCAGTCCCATTAATCGCCATGAAGAGAAAATTTCAAACCCTTCCAAACGACCAAAGGATTCAGATGCGAGGACCCATCAACCAACAGACATATGGAATCAGAAAATAGGGAATCACTGCCCTAAAAACTGGGATTATAAACGCAGGCCTTCAGCCTATATGATACGACGCCAATATTAAGTGAATTTATCTCATTCGACTACAAGACCAAGCGATCAAGATTCGACCTTTATATAATTATGTTTTACAAAGAGACAATCACAAAATGAAAGATTACACACATAATGAAGATAAAAAGTTAAAAAAGAAATTCTTGTTCATTCATCATTTGAAAATATTCCATATAAGTTTTTATAAGGGAGAAAGTCAGTCTACAAGATCTTGATTAGTTGGAAAATCGACGACATGAACATCACCAACAGAGGCATTGTTGATATCATCATCAACTCGAGCATATGTGGGATCCCGACAATTGGATCCACCAGTGAAATTAGAATATTTTCTCTCATTCGGCCAGAACTCTCTCCAATCTTAATGGTCTCACTATTGGCTACATTTCTTTCAGAGGCAACGACCTCTGCGTCTCCCTTAGAAGCATCTCTAACTCTATCATCCCCCTCAGTCGATGAGGAAATCCCAAGTTCTATCTTCTCTTGTATTTTGATCCACTTCATAGGAGTCCAAGTGACGTGCTCCCCATCGAGATACTGTCTCATAAGATTACTTCTCTCATTCATCATTGCCTCATAATCGACCCTTTTCAGCTGGTCAACCAGATTATTCTTCTCCATCTTCAAGCTCTCTATCCACTCATTGCAGGCCTCAATCTCATCATTCAACGTCTCTCTCTCCATCTTTAAAGTCGCTTGGGTAGCCCTGAGCTCAAGATCAGTCTCTTTTGCTCTTTTCTCAAAAGCTTCAAGCATCGTTTTCAGCTCGACATTCTCTTTCCTTATGACTGTGTTGGATTTCTCCAAATCCCTCATCCGTCTTTGGCTCGACTCGATATAATCTTGCTAGAAAAAGTTACATTTTAAAGCTTGCAAAGACAGACGCTTTAGCCAGTCGACAAACTCAAAATAGCGGAAGACATAGGGGATATTTACCTGATAAGTAAGGGCCATGAATCTTTTGATCTCCTCCAACAGGCCGAGATCAGCCAGCCAACTCTCGTCTTCTTCGAGCAAAAGCTCCTTGAAAAACTTAGTGATGATGGATGGGTTGGACATGACTGTCGTCCTATGAGGAATCTTGATTATGACGTTCTATAGATCCTCCTTCATATCAATCGCAACCTTTCACTTTTTTGAAGGCAAAGCAACCTCAGTCGACGGCTTCGATGCCTCAATAGGAGTTCCAGACGGAGTTACTCTCTTTGACTTCTGGAGTTCAGGCTCCACTTCAATCTCCTTCCCTTTAGCCTTCTTATTGTTGGAGTTGGTGCTTGGAGCGCTAATCCGAATAATGTATAGTACATTATATTTTATTATTTATTAATAAAATAACTACATTTTTATTTCAAACCTTATTAATGGTAATGTCATTATGCATATTAGATGGTGATATATGCTAAGAATGACATCGGTCTTAGGATAGTCATGTAGTAATATTAGACACTGGGTGGTCCGATATTGGGATAATCTTACTATTATAAATTATTCTTAAAATAAATATTCATAGTCGTTGATTTTGGAATACTTTCAAATTCCTATAACCGAGAAGACAAGCTTATGTTGTATATTGGAATTGGAGTTCCAATGATTTAACCCGATGTACCATGAGCATGGGAAGCTCGTATAGACATGTGGGTATTCGTTGAATGTCTCATAGGTGATTCCTAATAGTTGGAAGTACACACAGCCGCCAATATGAATCTCTTCGAGTCAAGTAACATATCTGATTCTTTGACTATATGATAACTGTAGGACACGGAACTTGACGACACTGTTCTAGGCTCGCGGCCTAGTCGGGAGTACGGAGTAGCCCACGGGGGAGCTAAATCGGAGAAATAAAATGGAGTCGCCACCCAGTGTGAACTGGGAAAAATGATTTAAGGCCACACTCACCCCTCGCAAGGGAAGACCTCAAACCATTGGGTTCAGAATAGTCCCTTACTTATGCCACTTGTAATGAATGGATTTGTGCAATAATCTAACCAAGTCTATGCAATAATAACCTATATCTAAGTTCGCATACAACATATATCTAAGTTTGCATATAACCTATATCTAAGTTTGCATGCATAAAAGTAAGTCGTCATAACGAAAAACGCACAATAATCTTATGAACATATTGAATTATTAAACGTAAAAAAATAAATAACAACCAAAACATAAACATGAATTAAATTTCTAATGCGAAAGAAATAACTAATCATGCTTGGAAATAACCTAAATCATGAATGACATACTAGACGACTAAAGCATGTTTAGAAAAATAAATAACATACTAAACGACTAAATCATGAATAAACATAAGATTGGATGAAACGAAATATGTGTGTGTCTCAAGCGGTACGTGGCATTATATCCAGAGTGCAGACCGCACTACCGTCTATTCAGATTCTGCTACGGAATTGACGTCCGGGTTTCCATCCGATATACCACAAGAGATAATACATATTCCATTCATCCAATGGCCATAGTACACATTAACCAACAATACTCATGCAAAGAAACATTAATAAATAACAGAAAAAGAACGGGAATAAATAAAAAAGGTGCTCTCAGGTCTAACCTATTAAGTTGTCTCTTGGAAGTGCGTTACGCGGTTGTCGGAAGGGTTGATGCTCCGCAGCTTTTCCGATTTACTGGTTCGTTGTTTTCCTTCGTTTCTTCGCTGTTTCGGGCTGCTGTTTGCTCACTATTTCTGCGGTATTCGGGCAGTGTTTCAGGGTAGAATTTCGGTGGTTTAAGGCAGATTTACTGGGGCTGGTTTTGGGTGTTTTAAGGTGCAGTTCAGGGGCTGGTTTTGAGTGCAGTTCAGGGGCTGTTTAGGGGGATGATTTGCGGTGGTTATTTAATCGGTTTGGGGCTGCAGTCTTGTTTTGTTTATTCGGCCGGTTAGTGGGGACATGTGGGTTGTGTGGGCTTTTGAGAAGGGCTGCGTGTTGTGTGCTATTTTAGGGTTTTGTTTGCATGTGTCGGTAGAGAGTTGGGTTTCACGTGGAGAGAGATAAGGAGAGAGATGGGCTGCTGTCTTTGTTTGGTGGCTTATTGAAGGGTTTTCATGAGGGCTGCTAGGGTTTGGTGGCTGGTGCGTGAGAGAGAAAGAAGCGTGAGGAGTCTATTGTATGAATGAGGGGCGTGCCTAGGTCATGAGTTGGTCGTGTGGTGAGCTGTAGTGTGTGCGTGAGTGAGAATGGGTGTTATGGCAGTGTGTGTATCTAGGTGAGTTGTGTGGTGTGGTCTGGGTGTCGTGAGGAACTGCTCACGTTAATTCTTATTGATGCCGAGAGTTGATGAGGGAGAGAAATAGTGTTTAGGCGAGAGAGAGAGGATGGGCATGAGAGAGGGGATTAGGGTTTCTTCCTTTTGTTTGTGTTTTGCCGTGAGAGTTCTCCGGGGGTCCTAAGGGTTGATTTAGTCTTCTTTTTATAGGCAAGGGTTGGGGTTATCCTTATGCGAATAGGGAAAGGATTTTGTGTAATTATGGGGGTATCTTCTAATTAGTGTGCTATAAGGAAAAAATCTATTTAATTAGGGATGTGATTTAATTTGATTTGATTTCTTCTCTTTTGATTAGGGATATGATTTAATTGAATTAGGAAAGTGTTTGATGAGATTTGATTTGAATCTTTTAATTTGGGAAGATGATTTGTCTTGATTTTAGCATGTGTTTAATGTGTGATTTTGTTATTTTGGAATGCTTTGGGCGTGGCTTTGGTCTTCTTGGGCGTGAGTTTGGTCCATTTTGGTGGGCTTGGTATGTAGCTTGGTGATGTGTGGGCTTGGTGTGTGACTTGCGAGGGTTTGGGCCAAGGATAAGTTTAAAACAGAGGCTAAACGAGCAAACCCGAAGCTAAGCAAACGAATTAAATCCAACAAGGTGTCAATTTCTGACGCTTCCCTTCCGACGTCCATTTCCCGCGACTTCTACAACTTTAAAGAGGTAGTGTCTCCATGTGAGACTCATCATCGGGACTTATATGCAAAAATGCAGTGCCTACAATAACATTGATTTTGTGTGAGATCCTCCACACCTTGATGCCATGTATATCAGAAACTTTTCATGGTTTGGCCTCTGGATTTTTGTTGGGTGTGGACCGATGCACTCGTTAATCAACTGCATATCAAGATAGGATCTGTCAGCCCGTATGTGTACCATAAGAGGTTAGTTTGTGTGATAAACTAGTAGTTCATCACCTTCGTTGGTGAATATATTTGGGTCAGTGATATCACAGAAATTGTGATATTTGATATCGCATCTCTTATTGCATTGGATGAGGATGTGTAAGTGTGGCTCTCCGTCTTTGTGATTTTAATAAGAAACGCGTATGTATATTGGTTCGTGAGTAGAGAAGAGAGACCATATATGGTCAAGTACGAATAAGGGGATAAGAGGACATTTAGGATATGTGAGGAATAAGGACTTTCCAGTAACTCTGAATTTTTTTGTTTGAGTAGGAGGTCTCATATTTTGAAAGTGTTACAATTAAGTCAGTGAAGAATTAGACAAATTTTATTGTTACAATTAGCGCCTAATACAGTATATGAATGAAAAATACATCAATTTTATTGATAATAAGAAATATAAATCCTTTACTCTCCAGTTTGAAAAAGAGGCCCCGAAATTGTAAAGAAAATAACATTTTCTTCAGCCCAAGCCCAGAACGATAGATCTTGTCGCATCGCAGATTCGTAACTAGAGTCCGGATTACATAAAACTATACTAGGAATACCGTCTTTAATTACTTTTTTAGTGCGGTATTTTTCATTACATACAAAGCCGTACTGACACCTCAATAGGCCTTTCTTACATGGTAAATACTGGAAGGGAATATCATCTATTATATTGTACAAAGCATTATTATTATAAGTAGTGAAATCGACACCTTCACAGAATTAGGTATCCATGTGAGTAAGTCACGATTCTTAAGACTTTGGCACTAAAGACGATCACCTAAGGTGGATCACTTTTATCAGAAATGGTTTTTGATTAAGTTGTAAAGAATCATGGACATGTCGACATGAGATGTGCGCCTTGGAAACTTGACAGTGTAATATGTTTCATAAGCACAACTCGGATA
>SKCR01005736.1:0-25537 GCA_019454045.1 Zanthoxylum bungeanum | reverse complement strand
CGTCAAATCGCTAGTCGCATCGATTGTCAAATTACTTATCACTTTGAGTGATGTGATATGACATGTTGTCACTTTATTAAAGTGACATGATGTGAATATAGAAAAGTGATTGTTGGAAAGTTGATAGGACTTTTGTATATATATTTTATTCATTTACTTGGTAAATGGGATAAAGATATAAGTATATAAAAATCATTTTCTCTCTCTTGGAATTATCATTGTTCACGTTTTTGGCAAAAATATTTGGTCATTCACGTGACTCACTTATTTGGTTTTTGTTGTTCACATTTTGGACAAGATACACGTGACACTCTCTCATTTTTGCTTTGGTCTTCACGATTTTTTGGGTATAAAAAAATATAGTGAGCCAAAACTCTTCATCTTTCTCTCCTCTTCCTCTTCACGGCTCACTGCCGATTCTTCTTCATTTTTGTTCTGGTTTGACCGAGCTTTAGAGAAGCAAGATGAAGATGAACAAGTGCTAGCACACCTTGAGCATACATAGGTGATAGGGAAGCTTCTTCTTGAGCTTGGAAAGCTTGAAGCTTTGAGCTTCAATGGTGCTCAACAATGGCCGAATCTTGGACGCACAAAGATGATCAAAACCGAGCAACCCCTGCAGTTTTTGGAGGCAAAACCGAGCATGATGGAGCACCAAAAACGCACCTTTGTTCTTCAAACATCAAAACCGAATTCAATGTGAGTTGATTCCGCCACCTCCTTTAATGTGTTCATATGTGTTTTTTATGCATTGTTTGTGATCTTGTGGACTTGATTGAACTCCAACAGGTTCCACATACTTTGTGACTTTCACAGATGACAAGTCTAGATATGGATATGTCTATCTGATGAAACATAAGTTGGAAACATTTGACAAGTTCAAAATATTTTAAAACGAAGTAGAAAAACAAACCAGTAAATTCATCAAATGCCTTAGATCAGATCGAAGCGATGAATACATGAGTGAAGAATTCAAAAATTATTTAAGGGAGAATAGAATTCTCGCCCAATATAGCCCACCAGGAACACCTCAACACAATGGAGTGTCTAAGTGTAGTAATCGTACTTTATTGGATATGGGGCGATCAATGATGAGCTATACAGATCTTCCTTATTACCTTTGGGGTTAGGATTTACAAACTACTACCTACAGACTTAATAGGGTTCCATCGAAAGCTATTTCTACGACCCCCTATTAGATATGGTTCGGTTGAAATCCAAGTCTTAAGCATTTAAAGATTTGAGGTTGTCCTGCATATGTTAGAATTACGCAGCGGGATAAACTAGCACCCATAGGGTATAAATGTAGGTTCGTTGGATATCCTGATAATTCCATGGGATATCAATTGTAAGATTTCGAGCAACGAAATGTATTTGTTGTTCGCTTTGCAACGTTTCTTGAAAAGCAATTTTTGAGAGAAAGTGGGAATTGTAGAGAGATTAAACTTGATGAGTTTGATCCTAACATTAAGGAACCTGAGATGGAACTAAAGATCCAATTAGATGAAAGATCTAAAACACAGGTTCAACGTAAGTCAAATAGAATATCAATGCCTCTTGAGAGATTGTTTTTAACATCTGATGTGAGCCTTGATGTTCTCCTCTTGAAGGAAACAGATCCGAGTACGTATAAAGAAGTGATATTGGATATCAATTCGGGAAAATGGCAGGAAGTCATGAAATCTGAAATGGATTCAATGCATGCCAATCAAGTCTGGGACTTAGTTGAACTTCCTGAAGGAGTTAAACCTATTGGCTGTAAATGGGTTTATAAAAGGAAGCGAGGGCCCGATGGAAAAGTGGAAACCTTTAAGGCCCGACTGGTAGCAAAATGTTAGACTCAACGTCCTGAGATTGACTATGAGGAAAATGTTTCACCAGTAGTCCTGCTAAAATCCATTAGGATTCTTTTAACCATTGCTACATATCACGACTATGAGATTTGGCAAATGGATGTGAAAATCGCCTTCCTAAATGGATTCCTTGAAGAGGATATCTATATGGAACAACCAGAGGGTTTCGTATCTAGTTAAACTTCAAACTTGGTTTGTAAGATCCAAAAGTCTATTTATGGACTTAAACATGCATCCGGAAGCTGAAATCGTCATTTTGATGAGATAATTAGATTATCTAGATTCATCAAAAACGAGGAAGAACCATGTGTTTATAAGAAAGTGAGTGTGAGCATGATAGTTTTCCTAGTCTTGTATGTAGACGACATCCTTATCATAGGAAATGATATAGGGATGATGCAAAATGTGAAAGCCTACATTTTCAAGAACTTCTCCATGGAAGATATGGGTCAAGCTTCCTATATACTAGGTATAAGGCTCTACAGGGACAGAGTTAGTGTGGGACACATGAACTGGGCGACGCATGATGTTCCGGGCTCACGGCCCGGTTGGGAGTACGGAGTAGTCCTCGGGGGACTAAACCGGAGAATAATGGAGTCGACACCCGGTGTGAACCGGGACAAAGATTTAAGGCGGCACTCACCCCTCGCAAGGGAAGACTTCAAACCGTTGGGTTCGGAATGGTCCCTTACTTATATCACTTGTAATGAAATGATTTGTGCAATAATTTAAGCAAGCCTAAACAACATTTATTTCCAAGGAGTATTCTACTTTTAAGTTCACATGCATGAAAGTAATCATCATAACAGAAAACATGCAATAACATACGGCAATCTCATGAACATGTTTCGATCATATAATGCGGAAAATAAAGAACAACCTAAACATAATGCAAATTCCAAACGCAAAACAAATGACTAATCATGTTTGAAAATGAACAACCAAATAGGCTAAATCATGCCTAAGAACCAAGTAACATACTAATGACCTAATCATGCTTGAATACCATCTCATGAACACATCAAATAGATAAATACAGAGATACAAATAGTATGATTGATTACATGATACAAGAGAAATCACCTAAGAAACAATTATGCATGACATGTGATGAAAATGACTCAATTTAGTGTATGCGCGTTCGTACGGTGTTCGAACGAACTGCCAATTTTGTGTATTGTGTGACTTTGAACAATCCTATCAAAGTTATGCAATGCATTTCTACTTACCTGGCTCGCCAGCTGTTTCTTAACTTACTTGTTATCATGAGATGCTTTGACCTTTGGGCTTTATTCTCGAACTGCGTTGAGAGAGAGCTTTATTCTCTTGGGCTTTATTCCCGAGCTGTTTTGCAAGTGGGCTTTATTCCTCTAGGCTTTGCTCCTGAACCGTGTAAAGATAGAGCTTTATTCCCCTGGGCCTTGTTCCCGAGCTATATTGAAGGTGGGCTTTATTCCTCTAGGCTTTTTTCCAAACTGTATCAAGATATGGCTTCATTCCTCTAGGATTTATTCCCGAGCTGTGTTAAGATAGAGCTTTATTCCCCTGGGCCTTGTTCCCGAACTAGTTTGAAAGTGGGCTTTATTCTTTGGGCTGTATTCCCGAACTGTGTTGAGAGATGACTTTATTCCCCTGGGCTTGTATTCCCGAACTGTGTTAGATAGAGCTTTATTCCCCTGGGCCTTGTTCCGCACTGGTTTGAAAGTGGGCTTTATTCCTTTGGGCTGTATTCCCGAACTGTGTTGAGAGATGGCTTTATTCCCCTGGGCTGTATTCCCGAACTGTGTTAAGATAGAGCTTTATTCTCCTGGGCTGTATTCCCGAACTGTGCTGAGAGAGAGCTTTATTCCTCCGGGCTGTATTCCCGAACTGTACTGAGAGAGAGCTTTATTCTCCTGGGCTGTATTCTCGAACCGTGCTGAGAGAGAGCTTTATTCCTCTGGGCTGTATTCCCGAAATGTACTGAGAGGGAGCTTTATTCTCCTGGGCTGTATTCATGAACCGTGCTGATAGAGAGATTTATTCTCCTGGGTTGTATTCCCGTACTGTGCTGAGAGAGAGCTTTATTCCTCTAGGCTGTATTCCCGAACTGTACTGAGAGAGAGCTTTATTCTCCTGGGCTGTATTCTCGATCTGAGCTGACTGTGGGCTTTGTTCCTGAACTGTACTGAATGTGTGGGTTTGTTCCTGAATTTACTAAATGAATGGGGCTTTATCCCCGATCTGAGTTGACTATGGGCTTTGTTCCTGAATTGCACTGAATGTGGGCTTTATTCCCTGATCTGAGCAGACTGTGGGCTTTGTTCCCGAATTGCACTGAATGTGGGCTTTATTCCCTGATCTGAGCAGACTGTGGGCTTTATTCCCTGGGCATTGTTCCCGAACTATTTCAAGATAGGGCGTTATTCCCCTGGGCCTTGTTCCCGAATTATGTTGACTGTGGGCTTTGTTCCTGAATTGTATTGAATGTGGTCTTTGTTCCTGAATTATACTGAATGTGGGCTTTATCCCCGATCTGAGCTGACTGTGGGCTTTGTTTCCGAATTGCACTGAATGTGGGCCTCGCCCCAAAACTGATACTGATGTGGGGCCTCGCCCCCCAAACTGGTACTGAGGTGGGCCTCGCCCCCAGACTGATACTGAAACTGATGTGAGCCTCGCCCCTAGAGTGCCATACCCGGCATGACTGATGTTGATGCTAATGTGGGCCTCACCCCCAGAGTGCCATACCCAAAACTCAAACTCAAATGGGCCTCAACCCTGGGATTATTATCCAAATCCGATACTGTGCTTTTTATCGTTTCTGATTAGCTTGTTCTTTGCCGCTTTCTTTTTTCTTCTTCAAAACCTGTGAACACAAAACAAAACAAACACAAAAGGATGCAAAATATGTTACGTGTATGCATGTATGAATGTTCCTATCCCGTCGGGTTAGGTCTTCTGCCAATTCTCTTGGTGACTGCTCAATCTTCTTTTCCTCATGCAAGCCACTGCTTCAATCTGTCTACGTTGATCGGCTCGGTGAACTAATTCTCTTCCAAGTCTGATATTTTCACTACCCCCATTTCCCAATTTCTGAATGGCTATCTTATCTTTTCTGCTTGCTTATTCTGAGGATTCCCCGTGTTCTAAACATCACTGAATTTCATAGTACCCAGGTTGAATGCTTTTCTCAAATATACTAATATGGCAGAAGAGATTCAGCGAAATGAACGTCTTTATTATCATGAAAAAAGTTCGAACAAGTAGGCAAAACCAACGTCTTTATTAAAAATGCAAGATCAAATAAACTAGGAGGAACAACTTCATCATTCGCAACATTGTCTTCTCCCTTGACCTATGGTTCTTTACTACTGTTATCCTTTATCTCAATGCAAGAAGCCTGGTGGTTGAGAGTTTGGAGGACAAAGGTTTCAGGTAGGACGAAGTTGATCATGTAGGTGGTTGGTGGAATTGAGCGGTAATTAGGCAAGGGATTTTTGTTTGTGTTAGGTTGTTGTTTTTCTGGATTGGGTATTTTATGGGAGTCAATGAGGTTTTGGACCTCATGCCTAAGGCGGGTACAGTTGTTGGTGTCATGGCATTTTTCTTGATGGAAGTAACAATACTGGTTTAGGTTGAGGTACGGTGGTACATGGTTCGGAAATGGCCTAGGTTCCAAAGGTTTTAGAAGTCCTTGCATTTTCAACTTTTCAAATACCTTTGACAAAGGTATACCAAGATTGGAGAATCGTCTGTTCTTGACGGTAGCGACCTCGGCAATAGCGGGCTTGGTCTTAGAAGGCCCCCCAAAATTCCTCATATTCTGGCCATAAAACTTCTGGTTCTCGGCTTCCTTTTCTTCAATGTCCAAGACAGTCTCCCTCAACTGTCGAAAATCCTCAATCATGGAGGTCATCCTCCTCACCTTACCATAGATGGAGGGCTTAGTACCCTTTATGATCATTTTAATATGGTCCTTCTCAGAGGGCCGAGTCTGCATTTTCAGAAGCTGTCTTCTCCAGCGGTCTACGTACTCCTTGATGCTTTCTTCCGGCTTCTGTTTAATGTTCTCCAAATCACGGAGTGACAAATAAATTTCCAAATCTGTAACATACTGTTTCATTCAGAAGGCGTCTGTTAGTTCCCTCCAATCTTCCTTAACATTTTTCTCAAGGCTGTGATACCATACTACAGGTGCCCCCACAAGTGACCTCCCAAATATTTTCTGTACTTGGCGCTTGGACAAACCCACTGAACTCATAACTGAAACATACTGACGGAGATGGAACCTCTGATCCCTATTTCCGTTGAACTTAGCCATAACTGGCATTTTGAACTGAGCTGGCAACTCTTCTTTGAAGGTCATTGCCTCATAATCTAACAACTCTTCATCCTTACCCTTCATCTTACAGGTAACTGTTTCAACCTGATCCCGAAGCTTCTGAAATTATGCCTGAGACCCAATCATTCTGCCTGTTGCATACTCTGCCATGTCGTCATCAAAAGTGGGGATATCATCCCCCAACCCATTCGGAGGCTCCTCACGCCTTACATTCTCAGAACTTCCCCCAGCACGGGGTACAGCCATACCAGCCATGGCAGTAGTTAAGGCTTGCAACTGTTCGGTAATCTTGGCGAAACCGTTCTCCAACTGATCTATCCGGGATACCTCGTTATCGGATGTACTCATATCTGTTACCGGTATTTTAATGAGTCTTCCCTCTTCCCTAACCCAACGGGAATCTATGATGGCTTTTAGAACACAAGGGTTAGCATGATGCATGTATGCATGAGGTGCATGAGATGCGTGCGATATAAGGAATATATCAACTCATTAAAATTTTCACACAAATCAGCCCATCATCATTTTTGAAGCTTTTGGGCTAACTGTCATAGGAGTGAACTCGTCCAATTTTAAATGACCCAACAAGTTCACATATCATGGCGAGAAGTCCAACCGTATCCAAATGATAATGTTCCTAAACACAAACATTTAATGGCCCATTGGCGTTTTAGAAGCTCTTGGCCCAATCATCATAAGATACGTTCTTGTTCCAGATTAAATGGCCCAACAAGCCCATACCTCATGACAAAAGGTCCAAATGGATCCAAACAACAATGTTCCAAAACACAAGCATACATAAATAATTTCTACAGAGTGGCCCATCAACATTTCAGAAGCTTTTGGCCCAATTGTCATAGGATATTAACTCGTCCCAGTTTAAATGGCCTAACAAGTTCGCATTTCTGACAAGAAGTCCAACTACATCCAAATGAGGATGGTCCACAAGCACAAGGAAATAGTTGATATATGCCATACAACCCCGGTCTACGTGTGAGTTTGCGGGAGTGTAGACAAAGACTCTCGCTGGCGAAGGATTGCCCACAACTAGGTCTCCCCACTCAAGGGCTCGAGCGACCAAGTGAGCGCACCTTTTTTATACCTTACAGTACGTGCCAACGAGTTATGGTGTGTGACTGACTGCCAGATGGATTTCCCGTTGTAGATTCCTCAGAGGGAGGGTGGAGCGAGGGTCTCTTAAGTACCCTAGCCTCTTAGGCTCTTATCCCTTGGTGACAGGAATAAACAACGAGCCCACCAAATTTGTCCATCACAATAGGCTACAAGTAAATGATTATCTAGGTGCCTTCACAGCTTTTCCTCATAGAAAGGTAGTGAATGAAGGAAGACACCAAACCATTATCCAGCCTTAAAAATGCCTTTGATTAAAACCATTTTAACCCACAGTAGACACGGTTAATTAAAGCACAAATCATAATATTACAAGACATTATTTCGGGGCCGATTTTCTATCCCCAGTGGAGTCGCTCGACTGTGGGACACAGGAACTGGGCGATGCATGCTGTTCCGGGCTCGCGGCCTGGTTGGGAGTACTGAGTAGCCCTCGGGGGACTAAACCGGAGAATAATGGAGTCGCCACCCGGTGTGAACAGGGACAAAGATTTAAGGCCGCACTCACCCCTCGCAAGGAAGACCTTAAACCGTTGGGTTCAGAATGGTCCCTTACTTATATCACTTGTAATGAAATGATTTGTGCAATAATTTAAGCAAGCCTAAACAACATTTATTTACAAGGAGTATTCTACTTTTAAGTTCACATGCATGAAAGTAATCATCATAACAGAAAACATGTAATAGCACACGGCAATCTCATGAACATGTTTCGATCATATAATGCGGAAAACAAAGAACAACCTAAACATAATGCAAATTCTAAACGCAAAACAAATGACTAATCATGCTTGAAAATGAACAACCAAATAGGCTAAATCATGCCTAAGAACCAAGTAACATACTAATGACCTAATCATGCTTGAATACCATCTCATGAACACATCAAATAGATAAATACAGAGATACAAATAGTATGATTGATTACATGATACAAGAGAAATCACCTAAGAAACAATTATGCATGACATGTGATGAAAATGACTCAATTTAGTGTACGCGCATTCGTGCGGCGTTCGAACGAACTGAGATAGAAAACATGCGTTCGTGTGGCGTTCTGAAATGCGTTCGAACGGGGTTACATCAGTGACCTCCAAAATACAGTAAACAACATGACACATACGTGAAAGGATGAATAGATGACACCTAATAAATAATAACGGGCTAAAAGGCGCGACAAAGTATCGTGGTAAAGGTAGACCGTAGGCTTTTTATCCCTCCAAATGTAGGACCTTTAATCTGACTTACTAAGCCCATGCGCAATGCAACATGATGCATGATTATGCAAGAAGATGACATACAAAGAAAAGCGAATAACGAAATGAAAGGCGCGGCGAAGTATCGTAGTAAAGGTTCTTTAACCCCTCGAAATGAAAGACCTTTAATCCAACTTACTAGGCCCATGCGCATCACATCTTAATGCATATAAAAATAAAGACAACAATATCGGACTTCGTGTATCCGATTGAACATATCTCACATTCAACCAAATATACATCATCCGGCGCGGCAAAGCATCATGGTAAAGGATTTTAACCTCTTAAAATAAAGGACCTTTAATCGCACTTACTAAGCCCATGCGCAAACAACACAATACATATATAAAAAGTAAAGACAACGATATCGGACTTCGTGTATTCGATTGAACATATCTTACATCCAATTGAATATACATTATCCGGCGCGACAAAACATCGTGGTAAAGGATTTTAACCTCTCAAAATAGAGGACCTTTAATCGCACTTACTAAGCCCATACGCTTGGTCTTAGAAGGCCCCCCAAAATTCCTCATATTCTGGCCATAAAACTTCTGGTTCTCGACTTCCTCTTCTTCAATGTCTATGACAGTCTCCCTTAACTGTCGAAAATCCTCAATCATGGAGGTCATCCTCCTCACCTTACCATAGATGGAGGGCTTAGTACCCTTTATGATCATTTTAATATGGTCATTCTCAGAGGGCCGAGTCTGTATTTTCAGAAGCTGGCTTCTCCAGCGGTCTACGTACTCCTTGAAGCTTTCTTCCGGCTTCTGTTTAATGTTCTCCAAATCACGGAGTGACAAATAAATTTCCAAATCTGTAACATACTGTTTCAGGAAGGCGTCTGCTAGTTCCCTCCAATCTTCCTTAACATTTTTCTCAAGGCTGTGATACCATACTACATGTGCCCCCTCAAGTGACATCCCAAATATTTTCTGTACTTGGCGCTTGGACAAACCCACTGAACTCATAACTGAAACATACTGACGGAGATGGACCCTCAGATCCACATTTCCGTTGAACTTAGCCATATCTGGCATTTTGAACTGAGATGGCAACTGTTTTTTGAAGGTCATTGCCTCATAATCTAACAACTCTTCATCCTTACCCTTCATCTTACGGGTAACTGTTTCAACCTGATCCCAAAGCTTTTGAAATTATGCCTAAGACCCAATCATTCTGCCTGTTGCATACTCTGCCATGTCGTCATCAAAAGTGGGGATATCATCCCCCACCCATTCGGAGGCTCTTCACGCCTTACATTCTCAGAACTTCCCCCAGCACGGGGTACAGCCATACCAGCCATGGCAGTAGTTAAGGCTTGCGACTGTTCGGTAATCTTGGCGAAACCGTTCTCCAACTGATCTATCTGGGATACCTCATTATCGGATGTACTCATATCTGTTACCGGTATTTTAGTGAGTCTTCCCTCTTCCCTAACCCAACAGGAATCTATGATGGCTTTTAGAACACAAGGGTTAGCATGATGCATGTATGCATGAGGTGCATGAGATGCGTGCGATATAAGGAATATATCAACTCATTAAAATTTTCACACAAATCAGCCATCATCATTTTAGAAGCTTTTGGGCTAACTGTCATAGGAGTGAACTCGTCCCAGTTTAAATGACCCAACAAGTTCGCATCTCATGGCGAGAAGTCCAACCGTATCTAAATGATAATGTTCCTAAACATAAACATTTAATGGCCCATTGGCGTTTTAGAAGCTCTTGGCCCAATCATCATAAGATATCTTCTTGTTCCAGTTTAAATTACCCAACAAGCCCATACCTCATGAAAAAAGGTCTGAATGGATCCAAACGAAAATGTTCCCAAACACAAGCATACATAAATAATTTCTACAGAGTGGCCCATCAACATTTCAGAAGCTTTTGGCCCAATTTTCATAGAATATGAACTCGTCCCAGTTTAAATGGCCTAACAAGTTCGCATTTCTGACAAGAAGTCCAACTGCATCCAAATGAGGATGGTCCACAAGCACAAGGAAATAGTTGATATAGGCCATACAACCCCGGTCTACGTGTGAGTTTGCGGGAGTGTAGACAAAGACTCTCACTGGCGAATGATTGCCCACAACTAGGTTTCCCTACTCAAGGGCTCGAACGACCAAGTGAGCGCACCTTTTTTATACCTTACAGTATGTGCCAACGAGTTATGATGTGTGACTGACTGCCAGATGGATTTACCGTTGTAGATTCCTCAGAGGGAGGGTGGAGCGAGGCTCTCTTAAGTACCCTAGCCTCTTAGGCTCTTATCCCTTGGTGACAGGAATAAACAACGAGCCCTCCAAATTAGTCCATCACAATAGGCTACAAGTAAATGATTATCTAGGTGCCTTCACAGCTTTTCCTCATAGAAAGGTAGTGAATGAAGGAAGACACCAAACCATTACCCAGCCTTAAAAATGCCTTTGATTAAACCCATTTTAACCCACAGTAGACACGGTTAATTAAAGCACAAATCTTAATATTACAAGACATTATTTCGGGGCCGATTTTCTATCCCCAGTGGAGTCGCTAGACTGTGGGACACATGAACTGGGCGACGCATGCTGTTCCGGGCTCGCGGCCCGGTTGGGAGTACGGAGTAGCCCACAGGGGACTAAACCGGAGAATAATGGAGTCGCCACCCGGTGTGAACCGGGACAAAGATTTAAGGCCGCACTCACCCCTCGCAAGGGAAGACCTCAAACCGTTGGGTTAGGAATGGTCCATTACTTATATCACTTGTAATGAAATGATTTGTACAATAATTTAACCAAGCCTAAGCAACATTTATTTCCAAGGAGTATTCTACTTTTAAGTTCACATACATGAAAGTAATCCTCATAACAGAAAACATGCAATAGCACAAGGCAATCTCATGAACATGTTTCGATCATTTAATGCAGAAAACAAAGAACAACCTAAACATAATGCAAATTCCAAACGCAAAACAAATGACTAATCATGCTTGAAAATGAACAACCAAATAGGCTAAATCATGCCTAAGAAACAAGTAACATACTAATGACCTAATCATGCTTGAATACCATCTCATGAACACATCAAATAGATAAATACAGAGATACAAACAGTATGATTGATTACATGATACAAGAGAAATCACCTAAGAAACAATTATGTATGACATGTGATGAAAATGACTCAATTTAGTGTACACGCGTTCGTGCGGCGTTCGAACGAACTGAGACAGAAAACATGCGTTTGTGTGGCATTCTGAAACGCGTTCGAACGGGGTTACATCAGTGACCTCCAAAATACAGTAAACAACATGCCACATACGTGAACGAATGAATAGATGACACCTAATAAATAATAACGGGCTAAAAGGCGCGGCAAAGTATCGTGGTAAAGGTAGACCGTAGGCTTTTTATCCCTCCAAATGGAGGACCTTTAATCCGACTTACTAAGCCCATGCGGAATGCAACATGATGCATGATTATGCAAGAAGATGACATAGAAAGAAAAACGAATAACGAAATGAAAGGCGTGGCGAAGTATCGTGGTAAAGGTTCTTTAACCCCTCGAAATGGAGGACCTTTAATCCAACTTATTAAGCCCATGCGCATCACATCTTAATGCATATAAAAATAAAGACAACAATATCGGACTTCGTGTATCCGATTGAACATATCTCACATTCAACCGAATATACATCATCCGGCGGGGCAAAGTATCGTGGTAAAGGATTTAAACCTCTCAAAATAGAGGACCTTTAATCGCACTTACTAAGCCCATGCGCAAATAACACAATACATATATAAAAATTAAAGACAACGATATCAGACTTCGTGTATCCGATTGAACATATCTCACATCCAATCGAATATACATTATCCGGCGCGGCAAAGCATCGTGGTAAAGGATTTTAACCTCTCAAAATAGAGGACCTTTAATTGCACTTACTAAGCCCGTACACTAATAACACGATGCATATAAGAAATAAAGACAACAATATCGGACTTCGTATACCCGATTAAACATATCTCACATTCAACCGAATATACATCATCCGTCGTGGCAAAGCATCCTGGTAAAGGATTTTAACCTCTCAAAATAGAGGACCTTTAATCGCACTTACTAAGCCCATGCGCTTTATCTCATCATTACATAAACAAATAACATGCGGAAATCAAGTAGCGAATAATAAACAAATCAAAACAACATAAAACGAAATATGCGCCGTTTACTCAAGTGGTACGTGGAGTTGTATCCCGAGTACAGATAATATTACCGTCCATTCGGAATCCGCTATGAAATTTATGTCCGGTTTCCATCCTATATACCACAAGAGGCGACACATTTTCCATTTTATTCAAATGCCACAACATATATCATTTCACAATACATGCATTTTCTTTCTATTCATGGGCCACAACATGCATCACTCCACAATAATCATGCAATCGAAACTCAATAAATAATAGAAATACAAAAGAAAATGGATGTGAAGAATACCCTCAGGTCTAACCTTTTTCGTCGAGTTTTGGAAGCGCGTTACACGATGATCGAAAGGGCTAAAACTCCGCAACTTTTCTGGTTCGCTGGTTCACTTTTTCCTCGCTGTTTTCCCTGCTCGGACGGCTATTTTCACTCCGTTTTGCCACTATTTTTCTGCTGTTAAAGGGTATTTACTGGTCACTGTTTCAGGTTAGTTCGGGGACTGTTTTGGGCAGTTTTTTTGGGTGCAATTTCTGGGTGTTTAAGGGTTGTTGAAGGCTGAGTGGACGTGAGCAGATTATGGGGTAAATGGGCTGGTTCGTGGCATCGAATGGCGTGAACTGAGGGGCTGAGTGGAGGGTCTGCTGTGGCGTGAACTGAGGGTTTTAAGGGTTCCTACATGTATGGTTTGTGAGAGGGAATAGGTGGCGTGAAGGCTTGAAGGGTATGTGTCCGTGGAGCTTGAGGGCAGGTGTTGTGAGGATTTGCTGAGTAGGGAGTTTGCTTGCGCTTCTTTGTGGTTAGATGAGGGCGATGTCGGCGTGGAGTAGTAGGACGTGTGGCAAGGCGTGAAGGGTGCGTTAGTGGTCAGATGCGTGGCTTACATTAGGGTTTTTTGTTTTGTAGGGAGAGTGAGGTGTAGTTAGAGGGTTATTGTTTTTGGCCGTGAATAGTCTAGGAGCAAGGGTGAGAAAAATGTTTCTTTTATAGACAAAGGTTAGGGTTTGCATGGATTTGAATTGGAAGGAGACCAATTAGTGCCACATAAGGAAAATCAATTATTTGGTTGGAGACATGTCTTGGCTAGATTAGGAAGTTAGTATATTTAATTTGTGTTGTTTAGGTATAATATTTGTTAAGTTAGGAATACAATATTTTTAATTAGGAATAATATTTTGTTGATTGATTTTAATTAGGCATGATTTAATTAATATTTTATTTAATTTGGTATATGTTTTAATTAATATTTTATTTAATTTGGTATATGATTTAATTAATTTGGTTGTATTTTACGGGCCTTGGGCGTGTGGGCCAAGGTGGTGGGCGTGTAGGTTGGCTTTGGTGGTGGGCTTGGGCCAAGGTTAAATGGTTTGCGGGTTTTTTAGGCCAAATGTGCTTTAAAACTGAGGTCCAACGAGTGAGCCTGGAGCTAAACAAGCGAATAAAAATCTAATGAAATACCTATTCCCTTCCGACGACCGTTTCCCGCAACTTCCTCGACTTAAAAGGTAGTGTCTCCAAATGAGACTCATCATAGGGACTCACATGCAAAAATACAATGCCTACAGTTAGGAAGCTTATAAGGTTGTTACAATCGACGTACATAGACAAGATGTTAAAAAGGTACAGTTTTACCAACTGTAAGGCTGCAAATGTACCTTTCTGATACGGCATACATCTTTCGAAGAAAATGGCATCTCAAACTGAGGAAGAGAGAGTTATGATGTCTAACTTGCCATATGCTTCTTGTATTGGAAGCATAATGTATGCTATGTTATATACTAAACCTGATATCAATTTCGACGTCAGTGTGACCAGCCGATATCAATTTGATCCAGGTAATGATCATTAGACTGCCGTGAAACATATCCTAAAATATCTTAAAGTCACCAATGATAAGTTTATGATATATGGAGAAAATGAACTACAAGTTAAGGGTTATACAGACTCTGACTTCCAGGGAGATCCAAATGATAGAAAATCTATATCAGGATACATATTTACTCTTAACGGTGGTGCTGTTCAAAGCAAGGCTCAACAACTGATTCCACCACTGAGGCAGAATTTATAGCTACTTCAGAAGCTGCTTAAGAAGTTGTTTGGATTAGAAATTTTATCACAAAACTTGACGTTGTGCCTAGTATTGCAGATTCGATCCCATTATACTGTGATAATAACGGAGCCATCGAGCAGGCTAAGGAGCCGAGAGCGCATTCCAAGTCTAAACACGTGGAAAAGAAATACCGCATAATTAGAGAGATTATTGAATGAAAAAACATAGAGGTCTTGAAGGTTCAAGGACAAGACAACATAGCAGACCCGCTTACAAAGGCTTTACCTCCTAAGTTATTCGATAAACATATGGAGGAGATGGGACTACGGTACCATCTAGATTGGCACAAAGCAAGTGGGAGTTTGATGGAGTTGGTGCTTGGAGTGCCAATTCGATTAGTACATTTTATTATTTATTAATAAAATAACTATATTTTTCATTTCATACCTTATTAATGGTATTGTCATGATGCATATTAGATTGATGTATAGATAAGCTAAGAATGACATCGACCTTAGAATAGTTTTGACAGTAGGTGTAAACTATTCTTAAAGTAAATATTCATAGTCGTTGGTTTGGAATATGGTCGAATTCCTATAACCTAGAAGACTAGCACATGTCGTATATTGGAATTGGAGTTCCAATGGTTTAACACGATGTACCATGAGTTTTGGAAACTCGTATAGACATGTGGGTATTCGTTGGAGCGAATACTGAATGATTCACATGTGATTCCTAATAGTTGGAAGTACACACCACCGTCAATATGAATCTCCTCGAGTCGAGTAGCATATGTAATCTTTTGACTATATGATAGCATTGATTTTGTGTGAGATTCTCCACACTTAGATTCCATGTATGTCAGAAACCTTTCATGGTCTGGCCTCTAGATGTTTGTTGGGTGTGGACCAATGCACTCAGTAATCAAGTGTGAAGTAAGATAAGATCCGTCGGCCCATATGTGTACCATAAGGGGGTTAGGTATCCATGTTAGTAAAGTCACGATTCTTAAATCTTTGGCCAAAGTCGATCACCTAGGGTGGATCTTCATCAGTTATGAAGAATAATAGACATGTCGACATGAGATGTGCGTCTCGAAAACTTGACGGTATATTCTATATTCCTAAGCACAACTCAGATAGCCTACGACAGAAGGATTGTTAAACATATGTGATGACCTCGACTTCTATAGTTCAAAAAGGTTGTTCTGTTCTTCGCGAATTCGGAGGTGGCCGAATTGCGTACATATTAGCCATGCTTATATGACGAACATGTCTAAACTTAGAGAGTCCCAATATGAAGTGTACTCGTTGAGCACTTGGGTAGCCGATTATTTTTGATAAAAGATAATATTCAATATTATAATTATCAATTAAGATAATCAAGTGTTATTGGATAACATTGATTATTTACTTTGACCTAATTGGATTAATTCAATAATTATACAAGGGCTTGATTATAAAATCATAATTATCTCTACCATTTGAGGATATTATGGTAATTGTAAGTATGTAATAATATGTGGTTTTGGCTTGATTTAATAATCAAGGTGGCAAAATTAACTAATCCATTTCCTAATCCTTGGCTTGATTTAATTGGATTAAATCAAAGTGGGATGGAGATTAGTCACACCTCATTATACATATTTGGATAAATTAGATTAAGCCCACTTAAAAGTTGATTACAACTTTTATTAATTAAAAATTGCCTAAGTTTTGCTATAAATTGCAACCTTCAGG
Organism: Zanthoxylum bungeanum; assembly: GCA_019454045.1. Taxonomy (NCBI): domain Eukaryota; kingdom Viridiplantae; phylum Streptophyta; class Magnoliopsida; order Sapindales; family Rutaceae; genus Zanthoxylum; species Zanthoxylum bungeanum. Next base: position 8,994 of record SKCR01005736.1, on the reverse strand, counting down.
AAGGTTTTAATTACAAGAAAATTAAAAAGCATATGCAAATTCTTAGAGAAATTAACCTAAGTTAGAGAAGTGTTTAGAGAAGCTTGTGAGGTCTCTACAACATTTCATCTAGGAGAAATCAAGATTATATCTTGAAGTGAAGCTTTCTAGCATTGGAAATCAAGGTTGGATCTTGAAGTCAAGCTTACTGTAGGCACTAGCTCTCTTCCCTTCTTCTTTCATTCTTCACTCCACTCACAACTCTCGGCCTCTCTCTCTCATTAATAATAAACCACACAAAAAACCTAGCAAAGCCATGGCACCTCACCTCTCTCAAAATGCAAGCCAAACAGCCACAACAACCCTATTCTCCACGCCACTCTACACTCACGTCCCTGGCTCTACTCACATCTCTTGCTCCACTCACGAACCATGTACACGTGAAACTGACTAAGCCTTCAACACTCCACACGCCTCTCTCGTTCAAATCATCATGCAGCCAACAACACAGCTCATTAATCAACCACCTTCACGCAGCCATTCAAGCCACGAAACAGTCATTCAAAACAAATAAATAACCCTTCCACGAACTAGCACATTCACACCAAAAAACATAAAAAGAATAGCCCCACTCAATCACCGAAAACTGCAGCCCTGAAACCCCCCTCAATCACCAAAAATCACAGCCCTGAAACCCCTCAAATTACCGCAACATACAGCCCCAAACTGCACCTTTAAGTCACCAAAAACAGCCACCAAAAACCCCCATGCATTATCGTAAAAACTGCAACCAAAACAGTCCCCAAACCACCGAAAAAGTCACCCAAAACAGCCCCAAATTACCGCAAATAGTAACAAAAAACAATGACCAGAAACAACAACAAAATGTTGGGTTTTCTAGGTCAAACCAAGATCAATTAAGCAAATAAAATGTGTGAATACTACAAAGTAAGATGGCGGAAATACTCACTTTGATCGGTTGGATGTTGACGGAGAGTTCAAAACTTTTGCCTTTGAGAAGTTGCTCCAAGCTTTTCCTTTTGATGTATTCGGCCAACCCCTTTTGTTGTGCTCTTCAAGCTCCAAACTTTGAGAGTTGATTCCATGCTCATGAATGGGTTTCCCTATCACCTTTGAATAACTCCTTTTGAGTGCTAGCTCTTGAAAAATTTGCAACAAATTTTCCAATTTCCCTTGGTGAGTTTCAGCCAAGCCTTATGCCAAGAGAGTGAGTGTGGCGTGAATGGAGAAGAGAGGAAGAAGGAGAGAAAAAAGAGTTGACTTGTGATTGATTTCCAAAATCAATTAATGATATACCAAAACCAATATTTTGGCATATGTCAAAAAATCTCACCAACTTGGAGTGTGAAACAAGCCATCACCCACCCACCAAATTCCATCACCATAAAGGTAAGTCAAATGACAAGTGATGTGACATGTGGGCCCCACTTGATTCAAAATTCGAGTGGGCCCGTATACACTCCCGGGCTCGGGTTCTCTAATTCAGAATTAACGAATTTTCCGTTGCGACGTAATTAAATCAAATTTAATTAAATAATTATGCCTAGCAAAATTACTATTCACGTCGCTAGCGAATTAATTCTAAATTAACTCGTTCGCCCGAATTAAAATCTAATTTTAATTCCACGTCGAAATCTAATTTCGTTCAATATATCGAATATATTATTTTATCGATTAATTCCAAATTAATCGTTCAATCTCCTTAAATAGTATTTTATCCCAGATAAAATATCTCCGCAATTAATCCTAGTTTAAATTTCTCTCTTTAATAATTAATCGTAGATTAATTATATCTGAGTTATACGTCATCGGTGAATCTTCGGGAAGCGACCCATGAGATCCCTGGATTTGTTGGCAGTAAATCCGGTCGTCGGACTATCCGAACACGTACGTACCTAGTACTACGTTTTTACCGATTTACAAGACATGGTTGGCTTTTAGCAAAGCATCGTGCCTACATTTTCTCCAGAAATATTCTTAAAGGAATATGAAATCTGTATCAGGCGTAGTATACAAAGTATTGCGTATTGCGATCCAGTATCAGATGTCACATGCTAGGCCTGGGGCTGGAATTGTGTCTGCCCCATACGAAGCATATATCGGATCAATAACAACTAGTCTCTTTATGATCGGAAAGTCATGACCTAGTCATACTTCCCCGATGGCTATAGCACTTAGAGTACCAGTTCCGTATCCTACGTGACCATCATTTCCATATGACTGGAGTGATACTTCCATCTTGACATCACACCCAATACACTACGATTCTCAATATTCCCAGAAGAGGCGTACACAAAACCTGTTAAAGCCCTGGATGACCAAAACCAAAGTATATTGATTGTCGCAAGTATTAGCGATGCAAGTCCCACGTTAAGACCAAATACACCTACCCTGATTCGGACTTCCATAGACACATAGTCATACTACCAATGGAATTCCGAGGGGTCTATCCAGAGCGAAGCTGTTTCCGTACCATCGGTAAACACAACCTCCTATTACACTTGCATGAGTATCCAATACCCAAATATATGAGAACTATGCTGCTATGCTCCCACAACACGCACAAGTGCAATACTAGTCTATTCCGCATTATCGATGTCCAATCTCGATAATACTACGACTAGGGATGTTTTAATGATTAAACCTTAGTGGATTAATACTGTCTCATATCTTATTAATCCGGAACTAATCATATGGACTTTTATCATTGATATATCCCGGTAATCCAATTACAAAAATATAAAAGAGAAATTTCCTATGTCACATATTTAATTTGTACAACAACACCATGTTCTGTACAAATAGTGATGCTATGGGTCATAATTGTCCAACAATCTCCCACTTGGCCTATAGCCAATCACTCAAGTGCCTACACCTGAACTATGTACAGGTCGCTCAAATTTCTGCTGAGAAACTACTTTCGTCAGCGGATTTGCAAAATTATCATATGATGCGATCTATTCGATTATCACATCGCCACGATGTATGATCCGAAAAATCAGATGAAATAATTGAAGTATATATTTAGATCGTTGATGAGACCATTAATTCTTTACCCTGTGCTGTAGCCTAGCTCAGCCGCTAACAGAACTACACCTAATCTAATTATGATTATTATAGATCCAAAAGGCTTCTATTGGTGCCTCAGCTGTTGCAATATTCCGCTTTAATTGTTTATTCGGTCACAGTATCTTGCTTGGAAGATTGCCAGTTCACTGTTCCGTCATTCAAACTATATAGTACCCTTATTACGACTTATAGTAATTTTTGTTGGTTTGGAAACTTGCAACAGTGAACCTAGTCACTTCAAGTTCTCATTCTCCATAGTTTAAGAAAGCATCCTTAGTTCATCTAAGATACATAAGGATGTTCTTAACATCAATCCAGCGACTATCACTTTGATTGGCCTGATTGTGACTCCATATGCTCAAAGCATATGAGACACCTGGTCGCGTACATATATTTCAATGTACGAGTTCTCGGAGAGTGCCAAAAACTTTCAGATCTATCCCAGTAGATCCTTATTCCTAGAATAAATGTTGTTTCTCCCAAGTATTCTACAGAGAATTTTTCATGAAAACCAAGCTTTCACCGATTGTATTATGGGAATATCATTTCCAAGAAATGATATATCATCATTATGTAGGACAATCACTGTCAGTGCGCTCCCACTAACCTCCTTATATACACAAGAATTATTTTCGTTTTGAATTAAATCATATACCATTATGATTAATCAAAACGATAGTTCCAAGAACGCAATGCTTGCTTCAATCCATAAATGGATCGATTTAACTTGCAAACCTTGTTTGCTTGTTAAGGTCCGACAAAACCGTCAGGATGTTGTAAACATCCTCCAAAAGGTTTCATTTTAAGGAAAGCGATTTTGACGTTCCGCTGCCATATTTCATGAATGAAACATGCAGCACTAGCAAGCATTATCCAAATGGATTTAATCATGGCAACGAGTAAAAGATTTCATCGTAATCGACACAATGTTGATAACGATACATTTTCGCTACAAGCCTAGCTTAGTACGTTGGTATGTTGCCATCCATGTATGTCTTTCTTGAAGACTTATACAGTACCAATAGGCACAATTCCTTCTGGTACATTGACCACTGTCCAAACTTGGTTGGTATACATGGAATCCATTTCGGACATCATGGCACTTTGCCATAATAGGGAGTCGATACCTCGTATCACTTCCTCATATGTAGTCGGTTCGTGTTCCTCAATAAGATTGACATCTTTACGAGGTGAGATCAGAAACCCATACCTCCCAGGTTATTTTATGACTCTCTCCGACTTACGTGGTTCTTGTGTATTCGAAGATTATGGTACAATTTCATCCCTGATGACTGTTTGTGTTCCGTTAAAGAATTGGTGCCTGGAACATTATTTCTTCGATTTTCATCGAGTTTTACTTTCCTCCCACTTACCACTGCATATAGGTATTCCTCTTAGGAAAACCGCATGGCGAGCAACAATTAAATTATTCTCTTGTGAGTTGTATATATACTATACTTTGGTTACCCTAGGATAACCAATTACAAATTAGGCACTTATCCAATTTGGGTTCTAGTTTGGTATCATCCAAACATATGCCTAACATTCCCAAATCTTCAGGAATGAGAAAACCCAGTTTCTTTCCTGTTCATATCTAATATGATGTATGTCTAACAGATTTTCATGGAACCTTATTCAAAATAAGTATTGCACTGTTTAATGCGTATCCCTAGAAGGAAAATGGTAGCTGAGAGCGACTCATGATTAACCTTACTATGTTCAACAAGGTTCGGTTTCTCTGTTCGGACACACCGTCTAATTGAGGTGTTCCGTGAAGAGTCCACATTGAAAGAATACTATACTCTTTCAAGTAATTGAGAAACTTATTGCTTAAGTATTTTTCACCACGGTCTAACCGTGACGGTTTAATACTTTAGCCGATCTGTCTGTTTACTTCGTGTCGAAACTCTTTAAATTTATCAAAAGTTTCCGATTCGTGTTTCAAAAGAAACACATAACCATAACGCGATGCCACATCCGTAAAGGTTACAAAGTGTTCATATCCACCTCTAGCCTTGCTAGATATGGGCCCACTTACGTCACTATGAACGAGGGCTAACAGATCGGTGGCAGTCGTACTTTGACCAAGTAAAAAGTGTTTTAGGCACTTTGCCTAATAAACTAGATTCGTAAACATCATTTGATTAAAATCAAATCCGTCCTAGTACCCACTCTTCGAAAGTGTGGATATACAAGTCTTGTTAATGTGTTCCAGACAACAATGCCACTTATAAGTCTCATCTGATTAATTCAGTTTAAGCTATTTGTTTGTCATGTCATACGTTTGAGATTTATTTATATTCTAAATATAAATACTGTTATTCACAACTAATGTGCTTATCTCAATATCATCTTTATAAAATAAAACACTTTAGTGTTCTAGAATATAAAGGTATATCCACAACGGATTAAACTTAGATATAGAGATAATGTTTCTAGTCAAACTAGGTATATTATAACAGTTTCCTAATTTAAGTACATACCCGAAGGGTAGTTCCTAAACTTAGGTTTCTATGGTTACAACAGCGACTCTCGTCCCGTTTGCGACTCGTAGGTAAATCTCAACTGAAGTCAGTCTCCTGCTAATCAGCAGATCCCGCACATCAGTAAATATCTATGTACCATATCTAGTATCAAAATCCAATTTTGAAACTAATAGTGAACATGTTTATGACAAACATACTTGAAGCCGGAGCCTTGCCCCGCCTTCACTTCCTTCATGTCTGCCATGTCCATACTGTTGGAGTTAATCTAGGTCCCAAAATCAAAACTCAAGCATGAATCATAAGCGAATACAACGACGGAAGTGCGGAATACTTACATCGAGCGGTTGAGAGACGATTTGGCAACAAAAACGAACTGAAATTCTGCTCACTGCCCACTGCTCATGTGCGCCCACTGCAGCAGTTTGGTGGTCTTTTTTGCGCCATTTTGAACATCAAAAACGAGCTTCAAGCTTCATCAAAAACGTTCCCTGCTCATGGGTATACTTCCCTTATCACCTTGGCATGATCCCGGAGTGTGCTAGCACTCTTGTTTTGCCACAAAACACACTTGCTTCCCTCCATTTCTTTTGTTATTTTCGGCAGTTCACTACTTCACCAGAAATGGCGTGAGAGAAGAGAGGAGAAGAAGAGGAGAGAGTGCCTTTTTCAATTTTCCTTTTCACTTTTATTTCAAAAACCGTGAGAAGCAAATGAAAAGCAATAATGATGTATCATATACCAAAATGAATTTTTAGATAAAAACTCTTCAAAAACCGTGAAAAGCTTTTCCCTCCTAAAAATTCATTAAATGGCATCATCATCTTACATTGAGAATAGAGACAATGTATCATCCCATAAAGGTGACTAGATACATCCATCATCTATTCGTGTCAAGTAATGAGACTTCGCGATGTGATTTGCGGATCCTACTCGTTTCAAAATACGAATGTGTTCGCAAACACTTTCGGGCTCGGTTTCGCTAATTCCGAATTAACGCATTTCCGTCGCGACGAGAATTAAATAATTTCGCCTAGCGAAATTACTATTCACGTCGCTAACGAATTAATTCTAAATTAATTCGCTCGCCCGAATTAAAATCTAATTTTAATTCCGCGTCGAAATCTAATTTCGTTTAATATATCAAATATATTAATTCCTCGATTAATTCCAAATCAATGTTTCTCTCTCTTCAATTGATATTTTATCCTAGATAAAGTGTCTCCGAAATTAATCCTAGATTAATTCTCTCTCTCATCATATTAATCCCAGATTAATATAAGTGCGAGTCATACGTCATCGGTGAATCTTTGGGAAGCGACCCATGAGATCCCCGGATATGTTGGCAGTCAAATCGGTCATCGGACTATCCGAACACGTGAGTACCAAGTACTACGTTTTACCGATTTACAAGACAAGGTTGGCTTCTAGCAAAGCACCAAGTCTACCCAATTCCAGGTCATATTCATCTAAGAATATTTAAGATCTGTATCGAGCGTAGTATACCATTGTATTGTGCATATCGGCCCAGTATCGGATAGTCACGTGCTAGGCCTGGGCTGGATAAGTGTCTGCCCCGTACGAAGCACATGTCGGATGTCTGGTAACTAGTCTCTATAATCGGATATACATGACCTTGTCATAATATCCCGATGGCCGCGCAGCACTTAAGAGCACTAATACCGTATCCTGCGTGACATCATCTCCACTATGACTGGAGTGATACTTCCGTCTTGACATCACATCCAATACACTACGACTCTCTGATAAACCCAGAAGTGGTGTACGCAGAACCGGTTAAAGCCTGTACCACCAAGACCAAAGTCTATCGATTATCGTAAGTATTAGCGATGTAAGTCTCAGGTTAAGACTATACACACCTACCTTGATTTCGGCCTCCCATAGACACATAGTCATAATACCAATGGGATTCCGAAGGGTCTATCCAGAGCGAAGCTGTTTCCCGTACCATCGGTGAAACACGACCTCCTATCGCACTTGCATAAGTATCCAATACTTATATATATGAGAACTATGCCGTTGTGCCCTCACAACGCACACAAGTGCAATACTAGCCTATTCCGCATTATCGATGTCCAGTCTCGATAATACTCGGCTAGGGATATTTAATGATTAATCCTTCGGGGACTGATACTGTCTCATATCATTCTCAGTCCAGGAACTAATCATAGGGACCTCTCTTCATTTATATATATCTATGGTGATCTAATCACAAATGATGAGAGTGCAATTTCCTTGTCATATAGTTAATTTGCTACAACAACACAATGATCTGTGCAAATAGTGACGCTATGGGTCATTTTGTCCAACAATCTCCCACTTGGCACATAGCCAGTCACTCAAGTGTCCCACACCCGAACTATGTACGGTTCGCTCAAATTGCTGAGGAAAGGTTTTCGTCAGCGGATTTGTTTAATTATCGTCTGACGCGATTTACACTATCATCACATCGCCACGATGTACGATCCGAACGAATCAGATGATATAGAAGTATATATCTGGATCGTCGATGAGACCTTTAATTCCTTAGCCTGTGCTGACGCCTGCTCAGCTGCTAAAAGAAATATATCTAATCTAATTAGACTTATTTTCGATCCAAATGGCTTCTATTGCTGCCTCAGCTGCAGCAATAATCCGCATTTGTTGTTTATTCGGCAACAATATCTTGCTCGGAATATTTCCAGCTCACTGTCCCGTTATTCAAACTTTATAGTACCGTAGTATTTAATTGTTTGGAAACTTGCAGCAGTGATCCCAGTCACTTCAAGTTCTCTTCTCCATAGTTTAAGACAACATCTTTAGTTCTCTAAGATACTAACAGATGTTCTTAACTTCAATTCAGTGACTATCACTTGGATTGACCCGATCGTGACTCCATATGCTCGACGGTATGAGACACAATAACAAGTACATTTTAAATGTACAATTTTCCAGAGAGTGTTAACAACTCCAAATCTATCCCAGTAGATCTTTATTCCTTGAATAAAGGTTGTTACTCCCCAGAGTTCTACGGAGAATTTCTATTGAAAGAATATCATGAAAGCCAAGCTTTCACCAATTGTTTTATGGAAATTTATTGTCAGTGCCCTCTGTTGTTTATTCTAAGGTCCCAAGATCAACAAGTCATGAAAACATGCGTGAACACATCAACGGAGGTAGCGGAATACTCACATTGATCGGTTGAGTCGATTTGGAGACGAATGAAGTCCAAAAACGCACTGCCCTTCACGCCAAACTGCACAGTCCACTGTCCCTGCAAAACAGAAATTTGAGTGAAGAAACGGAGCTCCTAGCTTCATCGGATGGATCCCGTCTCATGGGGAAACCTCCCTACCACCTTCGCAAGACTCGTAGTGTGCTAGCACTTGCGGTTTTCACCATGAAAACCCACCCATTGCTTCCCTAAAGTCACGCCTGAACT
>SKCR01005735.1:0-25175 GCA_019454045.1 Zanthoxylum bungeanum | reverse complement strand
TTGGCCGCTTCATTAATTTAAGAAGATTACAAAGCAACCCCATCCCTATACGACGTCGCTTTCAGATCTGTTGTGTAACGTTTTGATTGGTCACACGACCCAATGAAAAACAGAAGCAAGTCAGTAACAACAAAAATGAAAACTGGCGGAAATATTACTCTGCTTCGCGGCTAGCGTGCACTCAGGTGACAGGTGGACAGGTCTGTCACTAAAAATCCCCAAACATTTCTAGGGTTCTATTTCGGTTCGCATTGTATGATTTGCCAGATCTGATTTCTGTTGAAGAGAAAGCAATTAGATTATGATCGATAGAGATGTCGGAGAATTACGAATCGAACGGTCATGATAACTCCGAATCGTCTGTTAATCAGGTAAGAATTGAATCAATTTGATTTATTTATAAGAGCTTCAACTAATTTGGCCTTTTTTTTTTATAAGTTGATGTCGTTTTGATGTGATGGTTATGTGAATGAATGAATGTAGGAAGAAGGAGCTGCGATTGGTATGAGTTTTTCTGATAGTAAAGATGATTTGTTTGTTGATGCACCGGATGATTTAGAGGATGCTAGAAATCCTGATAATAAAGATTCTGTTACAAGTAATGAAACTGAGGCTTCGAATTATGAGGAAAAAAATGATTTTAGTGTGAAAGAGAATCACCTTGTTGAAACTGATAATGGGTCTGGATGTGATCATTTGCCGGTGAATGAGCTGGAACGTCTACGTGATTTGTTGGATAAGACGGTTCTCGAGAGAGATAGTATCGAAAAGGATTACAGGGTGGGTGATAGTTATTTCTATTAATGTTGATTGATACTTGTTCAATTTGATTAGTTAACTGGTCTGTAGTGTTGATTGAAATTTTTGTTGTGATGCTTGCAGGAAGAAAGAGAGAGTTTCGCGAGAGAACTAGCTAATCTTCGGCACCAGCTTAAGTTTTTGACAGGTAAAGATGGTGAGTTGGGTGATGTTGTTAGTGGAGAAATGGTAGCGGAAAGTGGGGGGAAGTGGCAGGTGGGTGATGCCCCTTTGCATATGTTGGTGAGTGAATGCTCACAGTTTCTTCGAAGGGCTTTGGAAGAACGTTCAAAGAGTCAGAATGGGATTAGGGAAGTTAATGCAGTTCTTTATAAGAAGGATCAAGAGATTGAAGATCTTAATTCAAAAGTTGCTGAACTTTCGGTATCACATGATGTAGCTGCTGCTTATTTGAATACTGTTGCTGGCATAGCGTCTGAGGCTCAGCTTGAAAAGGACCAGTATGTTGAGGTTGTCACAGATAGGATGCTGTCTTATCTTGCTATGGTAGTTTATCCGGGGGAGTTGATGGATAGTTCGATTGGTGGGAAAATATCTTATGTTGAGCAAAGCACGTATATGTTGATTGAGAAGTATAATCAGATGCTTTATGAAATTTATCAACTGGGACAGTGTTTGTCAAAACACGACCCTGAGCTTAGAGTGCAAGAGCAGTTTGGGACAGTATTTGCTGCTGCTCGTGATGAGTTACTTGATCTCAAAAGAAGGGAAGAAGAATTGGTTGAAAAACTAAGCCATTTAGAAGATGAAAATAGAAAATTAGTTGTACAAGTTGAGAAGGACAAGGAAATGGTTGAGGCAGTGAATGCAGAACTTTCCAAAACAAAGACAGAACTTGGGCATGAGAAGGTGAGGTGCACTAATTCCAAAGAAAAGCTTAGCTTAGCTGTGACAAAAGGGAAGGCATTGGTTCAGCAGCGGGACTCACTGAAGCAGTCTCTGGCTGATAAAACGATTGAGCTCGAGAAATGCCTAGCTGAATTGCAAGGGAAGTCCAGTGCCTTACAGGCTGCTGAACTAAGCAAAGAAGAGTTCATCAAAACCGAGAATTTGGTTGCATCATTGCAAGAAACACTCCGGCAGAGTAATTTGATTCTGGAAAAATCTGAAGAAGTCCTTGCTCAGACTGATGTACCTGAGGAACTTCAATCATGGGATATGGTGGAGAGAATCAAATGGCTTGTGAATGAGAGACATGAACTGAAAGGAATTTCTGTGGACTTCTGCAAATTAAAAGATGCCATTTCTTTGGTTGATGTACCTGAAACTGTTTCGTTTTCTGATTTGGAATCTCGTTTGGTTTGGCTTAAGGAATCATTTTATCAGGCCAAAGATGAAGCAAATGTGTTGCTAGATCAACTTGATAGAACGAAGGAGACTGCACGTAATGAAATAGACCGCTTAAGTGCTTTATTATCTGCTGAATTACAAGAGAAGGACTATATTCGAAAGGAGTTCAATGACCTAGCATGCAAATATGAAGAAACTGTTAAAAAAGCAGATAATGTCTCATTAGAGAAAGATCATGTGGTGAGGGTGATACTAGAGGAATCAGGAACAACAATGGAAGATCAAGCTGTGGTCTCTCAGACTTCTTCTGATATGGTCACACTCATTCATAAATGTATTGGGAAAATAAGAGAACAAACTTGGGCCTCTTCTGATAAATCGGGTGCTGATTTTGAAATGCTTGAAAGAATGCAAAGTCTGTTGTATGTAAGTTACCAGGAGTCGATGCTGTGCGAGCAAATACTTGAGGAAGATACACTGATCAGACTGCAGTTGAATGATCTATCAAATAAGTTAAGAGTGGCATCTGAAGAATTTGGTTCACTGAAGGAGGAAAAAGACTCCCTGCTGAAAGATCTTCAACGATCCGAGGAGAAATCTGCTTTGCTAAGGGAGAAGTTATCCATGGCAGTTAAGAAAGGCAAGGGATTGTTTCAAGATCGGGATAACTTGAAACTTCAACTAGATGAAAAGAACTCTGAAATTGAGAAATTGAAGCTCAATTTACAGCAGCAAGAATATACAATTTCCGAGTGCAGGGATCACATCAATAGATTTTCAAATGATTTAGAATGCATTCCAAAATTGGAGGCTGATCTTGTTGCTATGAAAGATCAGCGGGATCAATTTGAGCAGTTCTTATTGGAGAGCAATAATATGTTGCAGAAAATACTTAAATCCGTTGATCGGATCATTCTTCCCGTTGATTCAGAGTTCAAAGAGCCAGTAGAAAAGATCAACTGGATAGCAGGTTACATCAATGAATGCCAGGATACCAAGACACATTTGGAGCAAGAGTTAGGAAATGTAAAACAGGAAGCGAGTGCTTTGGCTAGCAAGTTAGCAGTAAACCAAGCAACTATGAAGTCACTGGAGGATGCACTGTCAGTTGCAGAGGATAAGATTACTCAACTTGCAGACGAAAAAAGGGAAGTAGAAGTTGGTAAGAAAAGTGTTGAAGAAGAGTTGGAGAAAGCAATAGAGGGAGCTCGTATCCAAACTAGCAAGTTTGCAGAAGCTTTTGCAAGCAGGAAGTCACTTGAAGATCAGATGTCAGCGGCAGAAAATAATATGTTGGTGCTAATCAGTGAGAAAGAAGAGTCCCAAGCTAGCAGAGCTGCTGCAGTAATAGAACTAGAGCAAGTAAAAGAGGAATTTGCTTCTCAGACCAGCAAACTAACGGAGGCTTATAAAACGATTAAGTCTCTTGAAGATGCCTTATCCCAGGTAGAAGCCAACGTCGCAACACTGGTTGAACAAAATAAAGAAGAGGCTCAAGCTAGCAGAGCCTCTGCAATAGTCGAACTAGAGAAAGCAAGAGAGGAATTTGCTTCTCAGACCAGCAAACTATCTGAGGCTTATAAAACAATAAAGTCTCTTGAATATTCCCTATCCCATGCAGAAGCCAATGTAGCAATGCTGACTGAACAAATTAATGCTGTACAAGTTGGCAGAACCGCATTGGATAATGAGCTGCAGATGCTGAAAGATGAGGCAGAGTCCCAGGCTGCTAAGCTGGCAGATGCACATACAACTATAAAATCACTGGAAGATGCACTGTTGAAGGTAAAGAATGATATTTCTGTCCTTGAAGGTGAAAAGAGAATTGCTGAGCAGGAGGTATCAACACTTAATTCCAAGTTGAATGCACACATGGAAGAGTTGGCTGAAACAAATGGCAGCTTGGAGAGCAGGTCGGTAGATCTCATCGGACATCTTAGTGATCTTCAACTGCTTTTGAAAGATGAGAGGCTGTTATCTGCAGTGAAACAATGCTTTGAGCGGAAAATTGAGGGCTTGCAAAATATGGACCTCATTATTGAAGATATAAGAAATGGGATAATTGGCAAGGGTTCAGCCACCATTGAGGTAATATGAACCACTTCCAAACACCCTCTACCCACCCCTTCTCTCTTTCTCGTATAGAAATTCTTCATGTTGAATGGATGATTATAAGCTTGTTAGTGACTTTCATTGTCTTAGAACATTTACATTTTTCACGTTCTATGTTCTGCTCTCTTTATCCATCTTATGTGTAGTGAGGTGTGTGGAAAGACATTAATTTGTTGAGGGTTTCCTCTTGTTAGCTTTTTTTTTTAACTTTTTAACTTGTTTCAGGGAAATTCGTACGTGACTAAATCCTTCGCAGAGGACCTTGACAACATTGAGATAGACAATAATGAGGTGACAGTAAGAGATGCCGATGATATAACATCATGTTTTAGAAAGACTGCAGAAGGGTTCCAGACGAGAAACAAAATTCTTGCGGACAAGTTTGAACATTTCTCTATTTCCATTGATGAGTTTATTGCTGCTCTGTTGAGAAAATTGCAGACAACAAGTGATGAAGTTGTAAGAATGACTCAGAGCATGGATTCTTTAAGACAAGAAGTTGAGAATTTGGAAGGGTGTAAACAGGAGCAGGAGGAAGCTATGGTGGTGTTACAAAATGATGTTACAGTTTTATTATCTGCTTGTAGTGATGCTACAAGGGAACTGCAGTTTGAAGTCAAGAATAATCTACTAGAACTGAACTCTGTTCCGGAGCTTGAAAAATTGAACAGTAGTTTTTCTCAGCAAGTTAGTGAAGTTGGTGGAGATGATACTACAGAGCATCAGAAGAGCCTTCATGACAACCAATACCATCAGGCTGCAGAAAAGCTGTTATTTTCTTCCGGGAAAGTTCGGACTCTTGCTAAATTGTTTGAGATGACTAGTACCGTTGCAGCCTCTACAATTCAAGAATTGCAGAAGAAACTGCAAGACACCACAGCAGCTTATGAAAAAGCTGTAGGTGAAAGAGATCTACACCAAAATAAGGTTTCCAAGTTGGAGAGCGATGTAGATGCATTAGAACATTCGTGTGGAGAGCTGAGGCTTAAAGTTGGGGATTCCCAAGCCAAAGAGGAAAAGTTGAAGGACCAAGGGGCAGAAATTTCTTTGTTATATGATAGATTGTCAAGGAAAGAACAAGGTAATTAATTTATTTTATTTTTATGATAAAATTGTTGTGCATATCTATTTCACTTTTTGTCATTTACTAGTCCTCTACTAAGTTGAATTTAATGTTGTATTGTATTGTTACAGAGGCAGAAGGCCTTCTCCTATCACCTTTGCAGATAAGAGAACTTGTTGATAAAATAACTGGGATTGAAATCCCTTATGCAGAGTCAGTAGGAGACATGGAACCTCAAAGTTCAGCTATTTTGAAGAAACTATTTTTAATTATTGATAGTGTGACTGAGTTGCCGCATCAAATAAATTTGTTAGAGCACGAGAAACAAGAACTGCAGTCAATCCTTTCAAGCCAAACTTATGAAATTGAACATCTGAAGGAAGAAGTTGAAACACACATTAGAAATAAACCAGACTTAGAAAAGATGAAAATGGAGTTTTCCGATTTCACATTTGGTTTGGAAAAAATTATTAATATGTTGGAAAGTAATGAATTTGTTCTAGACCAAAAATCGTCCGGATCAAAGGGGATCTTAGCAGTACTAGAGAAGCAGATTATGACCCTGTATTCAGAAGCTGAAAATTCAAAATCTGAAGTCCAAGAACTTGGAGCAAAGTTGCTTGGGAGAGAAAAAGTTGTTGATGAGTTGACAACAAAGGTAAATTTACTTGAAGAATCACTTCATAGCAGGGCTGCTCGGCCAGAGATAGTCGAGGAAAGGAGCATCTTTGAAGAACCTTCACTGGCCACTGGGTCAGAGATATCAGAAGCCGAAGATGTGGTAAGAATTTTTGTTCCAATTATATTATAATTTGATACAATGTTGTCATTAAGAACTTGCCACTGCAGGAAAAATGTTTTATTGCCTCATTATTAGATAAAGTTTAAAATTGCAGCAATTTTAGTTCTATTGACCGTAAGTTTAGACTCAAGGTCTGGTTTACACTTTGTTTGTATGAAGAATCTGTGCTTCATATCTTATTTCATAAATAACAAAGCCTTAGTTTGGATGTAAATATCAAAGCATTAGTTTGGTTTTATAGAAACAGTGTACAGAACCATACTTGGAGAGTTGCTACAGATAAGATTTTGCATGTTATTCCAAATTTTGCTTTGGAGTGATTCACAAATTTCTCAAATTTCTTTACTGATTGAGAAGCTGCATGTAAGATTTCATTGCTTTTTGATGCTTCTGCAGGGAACACTTGGACAGAAAACAGTAACTCCTGTTCCCTCAGCTACTCATGCACGAACTCTGCGGAAGGGATCCACTGACCATCTCGCAATCAATATCGATTCTGAATCTGCTCGTCTGATTAACAATGAGGAAACTGACGAGGACAAAGGTATGCATCATAGGGTTTTCAGCTTTCCCCCGAACCGCAATGATTTGGCAGTTTATACATTTCTTTTGTCATTTATTTTTCTCTTGCCTGCAGGTCACGTATTCAAGTCTCTTAACACATCGGGTCTGATTCCAAAACAAGGAAAGATGATCGCTGACCGAATAGATGGAATTTGGTAAAGTTCTAATTGTCATATAAATATAGATAAAAAAATATCACAGCCATAACTCTGAATGCTTTCTTATATTAGGCTTGATATAGTGCAGCCTCAGCCTCTCTTCTATCTGAGGTGTGACTGAATAATGTATTTCAAAACTGAGTTGCCTTTAATATGCACAGGGTATCTGGTGGCCGAGTTTTAATGAGCCGGCCGGGTGCAAGGCTAGGCCTTATCACCTACTGCCTTTTATTGCATATATGGCTACTGGGAACCATTTTGTAATGAAGTCTTTGATCATCATCATCAGCTGCGCTCTGGACCATACCCACAGCATCTTCTCATCAGCAGTTAAAACTTGTATCATAGATAATTGTAGGATTTTCATTTCCCCCCCTTTTTTTTACCCACTGTTTTATATATATGTTACTGCTGCAGGCGCTTCAATATACTCAAAACCATTCATTCTCTGCAATCGAATTTTAGAGTTGCAGATCAACCAACCAAGCACAAGCTATTTGTATGTTCTTATTCGATATACTTTATAGTGCTATAGATATGTTCCTTGCAAATTTTTTTTCAAAAATCTTTCCTATTACTTGTCTATGGTGAAGTGGCAACTAACCCATTAACAATATTATTCTTAAACTAAAAATTTGGATCTAATGCTGAGCCATGGTAAGCTTAAGTACCCTTCAAATATCCACGTGGAAGAGAGGAGATAACTGAAAAGCAATTCCAACTTTGAACCTTTTGGCTTATTTTCCAGCTTTTTTCTTCACTCTTGGGGATGATTTTCCAGTCTCGAGTCTCCAGCTCTACCATCCTTAATAAAATTTCGGCGATGCTAAAATTTTTAACGTTAAAAATCATGTTTTTTTGTAGTGATTTGAACTTAAGTTCTTACCGTTAAAATATATATAAAATTTTTCTATCATGCGGGCGTCAACACAATTTTCTTATGAATAGCAGAATAGGTGGCGAATATATATTTTCTCGCTTCAAGGAAAAATATGATAAAATGTATTTATTTTTTTGAAAATTTCCTACGGAAATCCGCACTTGAATTGATATATATATATATATATATATATATATATATATATATGATTGTTGCACTGACTTAAATGAGGTTTTTTGCCTTTTTGCTGGATCCTGTAGATCATGGTTTCTTAACTTAGAAGTTATCATACTTGATTTTTCCAGCTACTCATGCACGAACTCTGCTGCTCTTAATTGGAGCCAAAACAATCTCAAATTAAAAAAAAAAGACGTGTTTCAATAACTTCCAAGAAATGCATGTGATGAAACTAAACCATCAAACTTCAATGTGAGACATGGAATGGTACAAGCATACGGGATTGTGGTTACTTATTTCATCATTAGTATTTTCGGATATGTCATTAATCTTGTTGATGGTGGATTTTAAACCCCTTAGAAATCAGAATCCCAAGGAAGGGTAAAGTGAATTTTACACTTGACAGATAAAGGCCCAAGGTCTTTGTGAAGATGAGATGTCAAATAGAGGAGCCTGAATCCGAGATGATGTCTAGAAGAGATCATGATCTGAGCCGAGGCACAGAGAGGTAATCTGGGGCGAAACTTAGGGGTGGAATGGAAGATTGACCCGAGGTAGTCATATTCGAGGTAGTCAGATCAGATCGCCCCAGCATCAGACTCTTAGAGCAGCTCGACATTCAGAGCCTCGCGTCAGAACGAAGATCGGCTCAGCAGATCCTACCCGACCTGACCTAGTAGCTCAATAGGACAAGAAGCTTTATGATCAAGTCAAGACGAAGTAAACCCTATATGATAATTTCACCTTCCAAAAGGATCTGACGTGACAAAAGCAGGTCACCAACTTATCTTCTAGCACGCGCTATCACATGAGAGTTGATTTACAGGCTGGAGGTAGTGTATGGCAGTGGCCGAAAGTGGCATGGTTTAATATGATATCAGGTGGCAGAGATATTTTCGGCAGAGCAGTTGGGGAAGAGAGCCCTCGCATTAATGGTAGATTGGCGTGGCTGACATCATGAAATTATTGTAACAGTAGTATTTACCCTAGTATATAAAGGGGTTGAGAATTCATTGTAGGGGGTTAGCTAATTTATTTCACGTACAACTTGTAAAATAGAAAGCAAAAAGCTTAAGGGTAAGAGTGAGTTTGTAAAAGGTCGGTCAGCCGAGCTCGAGATATAGGCAGATCAGTCATACTCGACCACGTTATAAAAGCTTTCTTTTCCCATGTGCCCGTGGACGTAGGTTGGATCCATTCCACCAAACCACGTTAAATCATCTATTTTGTCTGTGTGTTTTCTCATCTTTCGCTAAGTTTGCCTTTGGTCCCCAAACCAAACAAAGTCACAGTTGAGGAATGATTGTTCGAGGAGTGAGTTTACCGGCTTTACCCCTGGAACAAAAATCAGCCATCAACAGTTGTCGTCATCTTTGGAGAATAATATTAAAAGCAACAAACATGTTGAGACGATGGCAGAAGACGAGGACCATAGATCCTCTGAGGCTTCGATAACGGAATGGATGGAGAAGATGGAAGAAACCATACGGAAGGAAAAAGAAGAAACTCGAAAGGAGAGAGAATCAACTCAGGCCTTCATGAAGACCATGTTTGAGAAGTTGGAAGAGAAAACTGGTGAAAGAGGGGGAGCGGGTCCCAGTCAGAGAAAAGAAGAGATAGCAAGGGAAAAAAGATCGTTGGAGCAGATGAAGATGGTGATAATAGGAAGAGAATACCCGTGGAATGAGATCTGGAGTCATTGCCGGAGCCATACCGGTGGGAGAGCTGTGGGAAGAAGAGGAAGGCATGCGAACTCCGGAATCCTCAAACAGTAGTCCATGTTTTACGGAAAGCGACCTGAGACGATATCCAGGGGAAGAGAATAAAGTCCTTAGCTACATAGGACATCGTGCATGGGGTGGAAGACGCCGGGAAGCCCGAGGTTGAAAGCATGGCAGCTCCAAGAACCAGATGAAGAGATGGTTTCAGAAGGAGATAAGGAAGTGAGAGGAAAGTATGAAAGACCGATCGAGGAGTGACCAAGACATGGGGACAACGTCCCCTTTCACGAAGGAAATTATGGCGATGAATTTCCAATGAGATTCACCATACCCTCCATGGATATTTACAAAGGCAGCTCGGACCCTAAGTCTCATATTGAAAAGTTTATTTTGTTGATGGAAATTCAGGGAATGGTCGGATAGGCCATCTGTAAGGTGTTCCCTTTGAACTTGGGCGGGTATGCCAGCCTGTGGTTCAGGAACTTGACCTCGGGGAGTGTAAGCAGCTTTGAGCAGTTGAGGAGATCTTTTGTGCGACATTTCAAATAGGCGTGTGTACCGAGGAAGACGATGGGGTCGTTGAGGTTGTTGAAGCAAAGAGACAATGAGTCTTTGAAAAGTTTTTCGATAGGTATCACAACCTGATTTTTGAGGCCGAGGCGTATGAGTCCTTAGAGGCCTTGGAAAGTTTTAAAGGAGTTTTCAGGGTCGAGAAATTGTGGTACCACCTGAGAATCCAGAAGATACCATACTATGACGCGGCTATGGAGCATGCAAGAAAGTTTGTGCAAATGGAGGAAGATGAGAAGATTGCTCGATGAGGAGGCACCCAGAAGACCAAGATACTCAGGCCAAAAAATCGAGGGGATGTGGGTAGTGAGGCAAAATGAGTTCTGGTCGATGCCTGAGGATGATCAAGTACATGAGAAAAAGCTGCATGTCCAGGTCAACCATGTTGCCAGAGGAACAATGCACACCCTCCTGAACAGACCGGTGGTCTAGATAGTTCAGGAAATCTGGGATAAAGGTCTATTGGCTGACCCCGACCCGAGGAAGTTTCCGAATGAGAAGAGAAACAACAAGGCTTATTGCATGCACCATAATGCAAGAGGACACACAACAAAGTGATGTAGAGACCCGCAGGAGCATGTGGATAACTTGGTAAATTATGGATATCTGAACGAGGGCATATATCGAACGGCTTCGTAAGCCGATCAGCGCTGATAGTGACAATCATCAGGACATGTATTTAACGCTTGGAGAAGCTGGACGGTGCCCGGCTCAAGAAGCACTGAAAGGCCGAGGTGCTGAGAGGATATTTTCAATAGAGTCTCTCTTAAAATGACCCACAAAGAGTTGTAAGAAGGGCAGTAGATCCCTTGAATATGAATAAAATTTTACCCTTTAAATAAAAAGTGTGTTCACATTTATTGTTTATTATTTGAATGGGAAAAATGTGTTTATATTTTTGGGAGATGCTCGTGGTCGGGATACATGAATGGGTGAATGACATACGAGAAAGGCAGAAAACCCGTGCCACACCAATCCTCGGTGTCATTATCAAACTCTCAGGGCGGAGCGTCACAACCCAATGACTTGCACTTTTGAGGAGCTTAAGCGTACAGGCCTCTGAGGCGTTCCGTATCATCGGGTACGCCATTGACAGAGAGCAAGAATGCCCCCGTAGCTCCGGATATCCCATTCTGTAACCTCGGGTACGCCGTTGACTGGGAGGGAGAATGCCCCCGTAGCTCCGGCTATCCCATTCTGTAACCTCGGGTACGCCGTTGACGGGAAGAGAGAATGTCCCCATAGCTCCGTGTAGGCATTGTATTTTTGCATGTGAAACCCGATGATGAGTCTCATTTGGAGGCACTACCTTTTGAGTCACGGAAGCCGCGGGAAACGGATATCGGAAGGGGAAATTCAGAATAAACAAGCTCACTGTCTCTTCGTTAGTGTTGCGTTCGTTACTTCTTCGAACGTCAAACAACAAGATTGCGGGCGTTCGTGTCGCGTTCGAGGAAGCGTTCGAACGGTGGTCGGTAATTCTGGTTTTGCTGCTAGCCTTACACCCCAGCCCATTTAGCTCCCCAAAGCCCATAAAACACATCCCAAATTAAATAATCAAATATTAATTAAATTAAAAGTCAATTAAATAAAATTTAAACCATTTACCAATTAAATAAAACATAAAATATAATCATACCTAATCTAAACCAATCAAATATAATCATACCAAGTTAAAATCAATCACCCAATATATTATTCCCAAACTTAAAATATTGTATGCCTAATCAACATAAACTAAATATTCAACCTTCCCTATCTAGCCAAGATTTGTCCCCCCTCAATCTTTGACTTACTTAATCCAACACCAAATCAAATCCTTTTCCTTGTCAAGCCTAACCCTTTGCCTATAAAAAGAACCATTCACACAACCTTCTCAACCCTAGCTAGCTAGCTCATACACATAAGATACACAACACACTGGAAAATTACAGGAAGAACACACCCAAAAAAACAGTAAGCAGAAAATACAGAGGAAACGGCAGCGAAACCACAAGGAAACAGCAGCAAAATGGACTCGAAACAGTAGCTTGAGCGGCAAAATAGCGAAGGAAAAGGCAAACCAGTGAACCAGAAAAGTTGCGGAGCTTTACCCCTTCCGATCTTCGTGAAACGCGAGTCCGAGAGACGGCTTAAAAGGTTAGACCTGAGGGTACTTTTCACACTCATCTTTACTTGATCTTTGTTATTTATTTGGATTGTATTTTACTTGTTTGTTAAATCTTGCTTGTGTATGATGTGTGTTGTGGGTATTGGATGAATGAGAGACGTTTCAACTCTCGCGGTATATCGGATGGAAACCCGGACATAAATTTCATAGCCGATTCCGAATGGACGGTAATATCATCTGTACTCGGGGCACAACTCCACGTACCGCTTGAGTAAACGACACCCTCTTTTGTTTTGTGTTGCTTTTGTTTATTTATTTTTCGTCACTTGAATTATGTATGTTTGTATTTATGCATGATTCAATCGAGCGCATGGGCTTAGTAAGTGGAATGAAAGATCCCCTATGGGGAGGGGCTAAAGCCCTTTACCACGATGCTTTCCCGCGCCGGTTGATGTGTGTTCGATTGGATGCAAGATACGTTCAATCGGGCATACTTAATTTGATATTAATGTCTTTATCTTTTTATGCATAGTTCAATCAAGCGCATGGGCTTAGTAAGTGGAATGAAAGATCCCTTATGGGGAGGGGTTAAAACCCTTTACCACGATGCTTTGCCGCGCCGGTTGATGTGTGTTCGGATTGGATGTAAGATGTGTTCAATCGGGCATACTTGGTTTTGATATGATTGGTTCTATTTTTGTATGTGTGATGTGACGCGCATGGGCTTAGTATGTTGGTCTAAAGGTCATCTCTTTGAGAGACCAAAAGCCCCAAAAGGCCACCTTTACGGCAGTACTTCGCCGCGCCCCTTTATTTTGTTGTTTATGTATTGCGTCCCATTTCATGCATCAGGTCTGTTCCCGTTCGAACGCGTTTACGAACGCAACTCGAACGCATATGCATTTTGCCTTATCATGCATCAGGTCTCATTTCCGTTCGAACGCGTTCACGAACGCCATACGAACGTGAGCATTCTGTTTCATTTCCGTTCGAACGCGTTAACAAACGCCTTACGAACGTGAGCATTCTGTTTCATTTCTGTTCGAACGCGTTAACAAACGCCATACGAACGTGAGCATTTTGTTTCATTTCCGTTCGAACGCGTTTACGAACGCTACAAACGAACGCGAACAAACTGAACTGAGACATATTCATCACATGCCACGTATAATTGTTTCTTAGGTGATTTTTTATGGAACCACACATAGTCATTCTTATCTTTGTGCACATAATAATGAAAAGCATGTTTATTCCATTAGTTGCGTCGTTTGCCTTAGTCTTGATTTAACGCATTACGATTCATATGCCTATGCCATGATGACTTTGGAGTATTATTTCTTGTGATATATCGGATGGAAACCCAGACATAAATTCCGTAGCCGATTCCGAATGGACGGTAATGCGCTCTGTACTTGGGATACAATTCCACGTATCACTTGGAAAAGTGCTCACATGTATGCTTGTGCGGATATTATGTATGCTTGTGTTTTCATGAATATGATATGCTGAATGAAGTTGTATGTTCATTGTTACTTTGAGGTATTTTAGGCATGTGTTATTAGATAGAGATATATGTGAAATGTATGTATGAGTGTTATTTTGTACCCATGAATATAGAAACATGATATTCTTAGGAATAAGTGTTACTTAAGCCTGATTAAATTATTACATAAATCCTTTCATTACAAGTGACATAAGTAAGGGACCATTCCGAACCCAACGGTTTGAGGTCTTCCCTTGCGAGGGGTGAGTGTGCGGCCTTAAATCTTTGTCCCGGTTCACACCGGGTGTCGACTCCATTATTCTCCGGTTTAGTCCCCCGTGGCTACTCCGTACTCCCGACCGGGCCGCGAGCCCGGGACAGCATGCGTCGCCCCAGATTCATGTGTTCCCACACTCCGGCTATCCTATAATGTAACCTCGGGTATGTCGTTGACGGGGAGGGATAATGCCCCAGTAGCTCCGGCTATCCCATTCTGTAACCTCGGGTACGCTATTGACGGGGAGCGAGAATGCCCCCGTAGCTCCGACTATCCCATTCTGTAACCTTGGGTACGCCATTGACGGGGAGGGAGAATGCCCCCGTAGCTCTGGCTATCCCATTTTGTAGCATCGGGTATGCAAACGTTCATTTTTGGCTCGGGGTCGGGTTACGTCCCACCGATGCCTTATTATTTTTGTTGGCATGGGGTCAGAGTTCTCCTCATGGCCAAGTGTTGAGTGGCACAAGGAGGGAGCATTTCCTTGTGGCCAAATGCTTATCATGGCTCAAATATGCTTTCATATCGTCGAGGCTGTGGTGATTAAGGGCTCGGGGCTGTGTTACATCTCGCTGAGGTCATTTTCTTGTGTTTTGGTGCGAAGATGGTTCATTCCCTTGTGACCAGGTGACTTAGATGGTTTGGGGTCGATCTTCCCCCGAGGCCTCTCTTTGTCAGATCTGCTCAGGTCTGGGCTGCATCCCGTCGATGTCTTATTACTGAGTATTGGCGCAATGGTGGTTGATTCCCTAGCTGTCAAGTGACTTGTGATTGCTCGGGGTCGGAGTTTCTCCCCCGAGGTCTTGCCGTTATAATAATATCCCGATGATGTGAGTTTTCCCTCGTGGTTTGTTTTCTATTTTTCCAGATCCTTGCAGATCATATCCTTCTGGGATTGCAGTGTATCAAGAGCATGCATCAGCCCGAGGACACCATATCAGTTTTCGGCTTCAAGCACCACCATCGTTTTTATAATTCCCGGCACAAACTCGCTAACTCGTTGATACTGAGAACTAAGGGATATATGTTGATGGTGGATTTTAGGCCCCCTAGAAATTAGAATCCCAGAAAGGGTAAAGTAAGTTTTATACTTGATAGATAAAGGCCTAAGGTCCTTGTGAGGATGAGAGGTTAAACGAAGGAGCCTGAATCCGAGGTGATGCCTAGAAGAGATCATGACTCGAGCCCGAGTCACAAAGAGGTAATCCGGGACGGAACTTAGGGGTGGATTGGAAGATTGACCCGAGGGGTCAGATTCGAGATAGTCAGATCAGATCCCCCTGGCATCAGACTCTTAGAGCAACTCGGCATTCAGAGCCTCACGTCAGAACAAGGATCGGCTCAGCAGATCCTACCCGACCTGACCTGGTAGCTCAACAGGACAAGATGTCATTTCATTTGCCCGACCTGGTTGGGTGGGTCGGGGTAGTAGCTTTATGATCAAGTCAAGACGAAGTAAGCCCTACATGGGAATTTGCACGTTCCAAAAAGGTCTGACATGACAAAAGTAGGTCACCAGCTTATCTTCTAGCACACGCTATCACATAAAAATTATTTACAGGTTCGAGGTAGCGTGTGCCGTGTGGCAGTGGCCGAAAGTGCATGGTTTAATGTGATGTCAGGTGGCAGAGCTACTTCGGCAGAGCAGTTAGGGAAGAGAGCCCTCGCATTAATGGTAGATTACGTGGCTGACGTCATGAGATTGTTGTAATAGTAGTATTTACCCTAGTGTATAAAGGGGTTGAGAATTCATTGTAGGAGGTTAGGTAATTCTATTTCAAGCACAACTTGTAAAATAAAAAGCAAAAGCTTAAGGGTAAGAGTGAGCTTGTAAGAGGTCGGTCAACGAGCTCGAGATATAGGCAGGTCGGTCATGCTCGACCACGTTATAAAAGCTTGCTTTTCCCTTGTGCTTGTGGACATAGGTTGGATCCATTCCGTCGAACCACATTAAACCTCTGTTTTGTCTGTGTATTTTCTCATCTTTTTCTAAGTTTGCCTTTGGTCCCCAACCAAACAAATTCACAGTTAAGGGAGGATTGTTCGAGGAGTGAGTTTACCAATTTGTCCCTAGAACAAAAATTAACCGTCAACAAATCAACTACAACAAACTTACTGTAAATCTTCGAAGCTCATAATAGATTTTGAGTTTGATTCCTCATTTAAGTGAATAAAGAATTTAGCATTTGGATTTGGTTTTTATTATAAAAGCGACCTTGTTATCATAGCTTTTGAGTTTTGTTCTCATAGTTTTCGAATATATTTTTATAGACCTACGGGTTTTGTCCTCATTCACTTTGAGGCTTAGTCATTCGTGATGAGTCAAACAAAAACTAATCTCTATAGAATGATACGAAAGTTTGAATTTTTTTTTTTTTTTTTTTTGGTAATGGCAAATAATATAATAGATTTAAGAAATATGATAATATAAGAAAGAGATTGAGACATTTCTTAAACTTAAACAAAACAAACAAAACAAACAAAATATTGACAATAAAAGAACCATACTGCTAGATCGCAGATCGTAATCAATATATCTGTAAATTGTAACAATTATAAATATATATATATATATATATATAAAGATCCATTTATGAAAGTAAACCTAAAAAGGAAATGCGAATTACATGTAGCATGAAGTAGTTGGCAAGTAGATAAATGCTCCCCGCAGTTTCGGTCCAAAGCTCATAAAACAACATGAATCGTCGGGTGAAAGCTAATTGCCTTTCACGAGTTTGAAGTGACCAAAGCCCCAAGGCCAAGCCAAAGGTACTTCAAAATTAGGGATGTAATCAGCATTTTGAGAAGGAAAAAAAATGCTCTCTCCATCCTATTTGATAGACTGAGTTTCTATTTTTGGCTTCCCAAATTATATTCCACTTGTTTTATTAAAAAAAATAAACTAAAATGAGTAATTTACTAATATGTCCTCAATTTAATGTGCATTTTATTTGGCCATCCCCAATTATAGTCCACTTGCATTATAACTTTATATTTGGCCATCCCATATTCTAAATGAAGGATATATTAAAAAAATAATTGATTAAATTTATTATTTTAACCACATCAATTATACTTTTTTTAATTCGTGTAAAAAAAAAAAACAAACCTATTAAGTAAGGACGAATGAAATAAATTCAAACACTATGATCCTATTATGATCGGTGGTTTCCAAATCCAATTTGTGCATAACTTCATTATTTGGTTTGCATAATTTCCAATAGTATAGGGTAACAGGTCTGCTATTGAAGAGCCATCAGCCAGCTTGCTGATTTATACTGTGTCCTTCGTGGCATAATTTTAACGAATTTAGATTCAATATTCAACTAAACTTATTAATTTTTTTATAATATATTATCATGCATGTATTTATAATGAATAATTATACATAAATATTTATCCAATAACTATTAATCAGAATTTGTAAAAAAATCAATATAAAATTCAATATAGTACCGAATTCAAGTCCATTTTTAACACCATTAAATTGAAGGAACAAGCATTAGAAAGCCACACAGTTTCTGAAAATGTCACCATGGCTAATTATACTTCTTCTCTCAACACTTGGTTTCATGATCCTCCTCAAACACTCAATCTCTCTTCTCAAATGGATCTTCATCACATTTATAAGACAACCCAAAAACCTAATCAAAAGCTACGGCTCATGGGCTCTGATCACTGGCGCCACTGATGGAATAGGCAAAGCATTTGCCCACCAGCTAGCACAGCAAGGCCTAAACCTAATCTTAGTCAGCAGAAACCACAAGAAGCTCCAGAAAATCTCAAATGAAATCCAAGCTGAAAATCCCAACACCCAGATCAACATCATCGAGTTTGATTTCTCTTGTGATGATGTTAATAAAAATGGAGTTATTGTTGAGGCGATAGAGAAGGCCATTGATGGGCTTGAAGTTGGAGTCTTGATCAACAATGTGGGGATCACATATCCTAGAGCCATGTTCTTTCATGAGGTTGATGAGAATGTGTGGATGGATCTTGTTAGGGTTAATGTGGAGGGAACAACTAGGGTTACTAAAGCTGTTTTAACAGGGATGCTTAAGAGGAAGCAAGGTGCTATTGTTAATACTGGTTCTGGTGCTGCCATTGTTGTTCCTTCACATCCTCTCTTTGCTATCTATGCTGCTACAAAAGCGTAAGCTCATTTATTTTTTTACATGTACATCTTATTTTTATATCAAATATCGGAGAAAATCTACAATACAACGGAAGTAACACGTCAAAAGATGGATATTAAATCATACATGTTATTTACTAATTTGTCGGTGATATCACGTCACCCGTGTTTCCGTTGCACAAAAGAATTACTCCAAATGTTGTGCTTAATTCATATATAGTTTTATTTTAAAGAAAAGAAACATGAAATTTTAACAAGCAGGGTCTAAAGAAGTAAGTAAATGGGCACTAAATCTGTTAATTTTCATCTACATTTGCAGAAAAAGCATTTAAGTAATACAAATTCCCAGCCCCAACACCTTAAATGCACCTTTCTTTTCCAATTCAACTTAATAAAGACTGACCGTTTAAGGTTTATTTTGTATTTTTCATGAATTACATCTATCACTATTTTTTTTTTCTCATTTAATAGGTTGTCTGACTTTGATACTAAACCAGCTGTGTAAACTAAATTATATATTGAGTGCGTGCACTAATAATAGTAATATTTTTTTTTTCCTTTTGTAATTGTGTAAGTAACATAAAATTCAGTTTTTCAGTTTTTTTTTTTTAAATGATAGTAAAGAGAGTTATTGTTAGCGATGACAATTGAGATGTCTGATCATGATCGGATCTTGTCATATCCCGTTCCGATTATGATTTGAGACGAATAATCTGTCGAGAAATCTAACAAAACAATCACTGATTCTCCTCCTTGATTGTAGAAATTAGTCAATCAATTATTCAATCAATCATTCTATAATTTAGGATCAGTTATGATATAATTTAGGAGATATGTTCTCATTTTGTAATTATCTTTCCTTGTATTCTCTTTGTATTCAAACCATACCTATTGTAAATGTATATATAAATGGAAAG
This sequence comes from Zanthoxylum bungeanum, assembly GCA_019454045.1. Lineage (NCBI taxonomy): Eukaryota > Viridiplantae > Streptophyta > Magnoliopsida > Sapindales > Rutaceae > Zanthoxylum > Zanthoxylum bungeanum. Next base: position 6,097 of record SKCR01005735.1, on the reverse strand, counting down.
CTCCAAACCAAAAGAGTGTGGTGATTTCCCAAATATTCTTATAATCGTCTCAAATGTCAATTGATTTTTTAAATTGGGATGAAAAATTAGATTGAATTCCAATCGAAATTGAGAATTTTTAGATTGAAATTTGAAATTAAAAATAAAATTTTATTCGGCATAATTTAATCCCGAATCATATACCAAATTTAATAAAGGTTCGGATTTTTTTTTTCCATCCCTAATTATTGCGAAAAAACTTTATTGCCATAATGAAAGAGATTCATATAACAAAATTTTACATCATACTTCTAGTTAATTAAACCAGCACACTCATTCTTTTACTTATGGATTTGGGGTCATTTTCAAATTTTTAATCCAGGTACGTTGATCAACTCTCAAGATCACTGTATGTGGAATACAAAAGATTTGGTATCGACGTGCAGTGTCAGGTATATTATTATTAGAGCAGTGTTAAAATCTCCAAAATTTCTGGAATTTGAATTTGTGTCTGAACATGACAATTTCAAATTAGTGTCGAAAAATATGAAATCAAAATGACGTCGTTTTGAGGGCAAAGTAGAATTTTCCTTATTACTATATATATATATGTGCATGCCATTCTTTTCTTCTTCTTATATAACATGCATGTCAGGTACCATTATATGTTGCCACAAAAATGGCGTCGAATGTAGCATCGATAACGAAACAATCCCTGTTTGTAGCATCGCCAGAAGATTATGCACGAGCTGCGATTCGGCGCATTGGGTATGAATCGCGGTGCACGCCTTACTGGGCTCACTCGCTTCAATGGTGCTTTGCTTGCTTGATCCCTCGACCTGTACTTGATGATTGGCGTCTCTCTATAGGAATCCGTCGGAGGGGAAAGCCCATGCCCATCTCTCAATAATTTGCATTGTACTATCATTCATCACTCGTCGTTTTGATTGCGTTTCTTTTTATCTGGTTTCGTTCACTTGTATCTTCAACATTGACATATGATATTATTAGAGATTGAGTTGAATATTCTTTGTATTTCAATCTAAATATGATTATAATGTAACAGCCATTATATAGGCAATATAAGAAGTTAAAATAGGAAAAGAAAATCTAAATATGTACACAAATAATGGAAATATTAAATTGCCTAGAATAGAGAATAATAATAGGAATGGATATTATAATTTCCGTTTTGATAATATATCCTTAAACCCCCCCCCCCCCCCCCGAAAAAAAAAACTCAAGTGGTGGGAGAGAAGCAAGCTTGAGTTTGGAAACCAACCACGAAAGCGCCCTGGAAGCTGAGGTTTAGTAAACAGATCAGCAAGTTGCTCTGCATAAGGAATTTCACAAAGCTGAACAGTGCCTTGGCTGATATGGTGACGAACAAAATGACAATCAGTTTCAATATGTTTCGTGCGTTCATGATAGACATCATTATGCGCTATATAAATGGCACTTTTGTTGTCACTGTAGAGAGGGATAACATGGAAATGAGGAACACCCATGTCGCTGAGAAGCCAGCGTAGCCAAATGATTTCTTGAGTAGCTTCAGCAATCGCACGATATTCAAATTCAATATTGGAGCGAGAAACCACTGATTGTTCTTGCTACGCCAAGAAATAAGGGAGCCGTTTAAGAAGAGGCATAAACCAGTGTAGATCGTCGATCAGGATCATCATCCCAACTAACATCAGATTAGACACGCAGCTCAAGAGATGAACCAGTGAAAAAATGAAGACCATGAAATAATATTCCCTTGATGTAGAGAGTAAATGAAAAACAACATCATAGTGAGCAGAGCGGGGGTGTGGGACACAGGACCTGGGCGACGCCGTTCCTAGGCTCGCGGCCTAGTTGGGAAGGATTACATAACATGGAGTCGCCACCCGGTGTGAACCGGGACAAAGATTTAAGGCCGCACTCACCCCTCGCAAGGGAAGACCTCAAACCGTTGGGTTCGGAATGGTCCCTTACTTATGTCACTTGTAATGAAAGGATTCATGTAATAATTTAACTAAGCTTAAGTAACACTTATTTCCAATAGTATCATGCTTCTAAATTCTCAAGTGTAAAATAAAACTCATGTACGCATTTCACATATATCTTACATTTAAATTTGCATGCTAAACATATATCAAGATAGCAACTAACATACAACTTTACTTGCATATCACATTCGGAAAAAACACAAGCGCACATATTAACCATACAAGCACACATGGTAACCATACAAGCACACATATGGGCACTTTTCAAGTGGTACGTGGAATTGTAGCCCAAGTATAGACCGCACTACCATCCATTCGGAATCGGCTACGGAATTTACGTCTGGGTTTCCATCCGATATACCGCAAGAAATAATACTCAAATGTTATCATGACACAAGCATATGAATTGTAATACATCAACATATTTGCATTTTTACATGTGGAGGTAGCTACTAGGAAAACTATGCATGAAATCTAATAAGACAGACTCAGTTCAGTGTGTGCACGTTCGTGTAGCGTTCGTAAACGCGTTCGAACGGAAATGAAACAGAATGTTCACGTTCGAGTAGCGTTCGTAAACGCGTTCGAACGGAAATGAAACAGAATGCTCACGTTCGAGTAGCGTTTGTAAACGCGTTCGAACGGAAATGAGACAGAATGCTCACGTTCGAGTAGCGTTCGTAAACGCATTCGAACGGAGATGAGACAGAAGGCTCACGTTCGTATGGCGTTTGTTAACGCATTCGAACGGATATGAGACCTGACACATAATAAGGCAAAAAAAAAAACACATGCGCGTTCGAGTTGCGTTCGTGAACGCGTTCGAACGGACACGGACCTGATGCATGAAATAGGATGCAATACATAAACAGAAAATAAAAGGGCGCGGCGAAGCACTGCCGTAAAGGTGACATTTTGGGGCTCTTGATCTCTCAAAGAGAGGACCTTTAGACCAACATGCTAAGCCCATGCGCGTCACATCACACATACAAGACTAGAACCAATCATATCAACCAAGTATGCCCGATTGAACACATCTCACATCCAATCCGAACACACATCAACCGGCGCGGCAAAGCATCGTGGTAAAGGGCTTTTAGCCCCTCCCCATAGGGGATCTCACAACACACTTACTAAGCCCATGCGCTCGATTGACTTATACATACGAAAATAAAGATAACAATATCAAACTAAGTATGCCCGATTGAACGTATCTCGCGTCCAACCGAACATACATCAACCGGCGCGGCGAAGTAGTGTCACGAAGGTGGCCTTTTCGGCTCTTTGTCTCATAAATGGAGGACCTTTGGACTAACTCACTAAGCTCATGCGCTTGGTTGAATCATGCATAACTAACGACACATTGAATTCAAGTAAGCAAACTAAATAAACAAGAGCAACATAACCAAAAGAAAGATGGTGCCGTTTACCCAAGCGGTACGTGGAATTGTGGCCCGAGTACAGATCATATTACCGTCCATTCGGAATCGGCTATGAAATTTATGTCCGGGTTTCCATCCGATATACCGCGAGAGTTGACACATCTCTCATTCATCCAATACCCACAACATACATCATACACACAACAGATATCACAAATACAGAAAATATAATCAAAATAAATGACCAGAAAGTAAAATGAGAATAAGTGTGAAAGATACCCTCAGGTCTAACCTTTTAAGCCGTCTCTCGGACTCACGTTCCACGAAGATCGAAAGGGGGGTAAAGCTCCGCAACTTTTTCTGGTCCGCTGGTTCGAAGTCCTAGCTCACTGTTCCGCTGCTTTGCTTACGATTCGAACTCCGTTCTGCTCCTATTCGGCTCCTGTTTTGCTGCTCACTGCACGGGCTACATGTTTCAATGTTTTCAAAGAACTATTCCAAGTTGTGTGGGTTCTTAGTGCAATTAAAAGTGATTATTTTTAAGATTATCTATGTAGTTTTCTAAGTTACTGTTTTTTAAGGATTTGGGCTGGTGTGTTGTGTGGTTTTCGGTGATGTATGAAGGTTTAGAGGGGCTGGTTTTCGGTGGTGATTAGGGGTTGTTTTGGTGCTTGTAGTTTCGGTGATGTGAGGGTGGTTACTTATGGTAGATTCGGCTATGGAGGAGATGGTTGAGGTTCTTTTGTTCTCTTTTCGTGTGTGTATGAAGTGTTTTTCTCTTTTTGTCTGTTTTGGGTGTGTAGAGAGAGCCTAGAGAGATTTTGAGAGAGTTTGGGTGTGAATTGTGTTGTCTGAAGGAGAGGAATGGTCTTGGTTAGGGGTTGTTTATATAGAGAATGGCTAGGGTTTACAAGGGAAGGGATCTTGTTTCCAAATTAGGAGAGATGAGAAAGGTATGCACAAGATTGAGGGGGGACAAGATATTTTAAATTAAGAAGTTGTAATATTTAATTTGTTATGGTTTAGGAATACAAATATTTTATATTGGTAAATATCTTATTAGATTAGGAAGTCAAATATATGATTGGCTTTAATTGGTTAGGATTGATTTTAATTTGGTATGATTGTATTTTGATTTAGTATGTGATTTGTTTAATTTAGGCATGATTTTAGTTTAAGTTGGTAATTATTTATTTTAATTGGTAAATGATTTAAATGTTTTATTTAATGTTTAATATTTAATTTAATATTTAATTATTTAATTTGGGATGTGTTTTATGGGCTTTGGGGAGCTAAATGGGCTGGGTGTGAGGCTAGCAGCAAAATCGGAATTACCGACACCGTTCGAACGCTCCCTCGAACGCTACACGAACGCCCGCAATCTGTTTCCCGTTCGAACGAAGTAACGAACGCAGCACCAACGAAGACAGTGAGCTTGCTTATTCTGAATTTCCCCTTCCGATATCCGTTTCCCGCGGCTTCCGTGACTCAAAAGGTAGTTGTCTCCAAATAAGACTCCTCATCGGGTGTATGTGTAAAAATGCAGTGCCTACAGGGGGGCTGACATAAATTGACTAACAACATGAACCGCGTAGGCAATTGAGTGCGTGCACTAATAATAGTAATTTTTTTTCCTTTTGTAATCGTGTAAGTAACATAAAATTCAGTTTTTCGTTTTTTTTAAATGATAGTAAAGAAAAGTTATTGTTAGCGATGACAATTGAGATGTCTCATCATGACCGGATCTTGTCATATCTCATCCCGATTATAACTTGAGACAAATAATGTGTTAAGAAATCTAAGAAAGCTGAAAATTCGGGGTTATCCTAAGTTCTGACCCTATGCGGAATTATAAACAATAAGCAGGACAAGTCATGTTACTGCTACTATGGAATAGAAACAGGCAATAACCAATTCAACCAACAACAATAAAATCCACAATATTAATCAATAATAGAAATTGCGGAAAAGTAAATCAATCACACAAAATTCAACACAATAATTTTGGTGACGAAGTGGAAAACTCTTCCGAGTAAAAAACCACTCCGGGTATAGGCTACCACCCGAATCCACTATATCGAGAAAAACTTACAGCGATGGTCAAGACCTATGGTGGCAACTCCACCGACTCAAGTACCTCTATACTGCAAGAACTCAAGGCAACTCCTCAAGCCCGCGACCCACGGTTTTCTTCAGAACCTCTGAAGTCTCTGAGTAGATTATATCACCAATGACGCCGAAACTCCGACTACCAAACTTCCTCCTAAAGAACTCTAAAGGATTAGGGAATTTGGGTTAAGTTGTGTTGAAGGTTTATCAAAGAATTGATTTCACCAAACAAATAGAAGACATGAGATTCAAAGAGTCTTCAAGGTGAAATCAAAGAGAGTTGAAAGCTTTGAGAGAATTTGGCTCAAGAGAAATATGCTTCAATTCACTAGAATGGCGGCTAAGGGTTATATTTATAGGTAGGGTGAAAACCTAGGGTTTTACAGGCCAAAAAAGCGTTCAGATTGCAGTCGCGTTCGAACGCTTACTAGAACGCTACACGAACGCGCTCTTTCTGTGAAGACTCGTTCGAACGTCAATCGAACGCACAACGAACGTGAGCTCTCTGGAATGCTCCCGTTCGAACCCCACAAGAACGTGCCTCGAACGTTTGCTCTCTGGAATTCTCCCGTTCGAACCCAATAGAGAACGTGCCACTAACGCCACACGTTCGAACCCACAAACGAACGCAGCACT